>CM019068.1:167683978-167800261 GCA_009667805.1 Leptobrachium leishanense | reverse complement strand
ACCAAGGAAGCACTGCCTTAGAGTTCCAAACACACAAGACAAAATCCGGCTATACAATTGTCTCCAGTAGAGGGCACATGAAACACCGCCTAAAACAATCTCTAAGGAGGCTCTGCATTGTGTGGAATCTTGTATTTAGAGCTCTAACCAAGTCCTGACACAGAGGCTTCAACTAAACAAATGTAAAGTGCTCAGGTTAGATTATAAAGAGCTGATACTGAATGGAGGATCCTGACTGAAGCTCAGAGCTGGGTGTGTGTCTCTTCACATGGAAAGGGTTAAAGAAATGCTTTACCACAACATGAATAGAGCAACCACTCCGCTAACTCCCCGTATACTCATATATAGAGCTCAGGATCCGCTAACTCCCCGTATACTCATATATAGAGCTCAAGATCCTCTAATTCCCCGTATACTCATATATAGAGCTCAGGATCCACTAATTCCTCGTATACTCATATATAGAGCTCAGGATCCTCTAATTCCCCGTATACTCATATATAGAGCTCAGGATCCTCTAATTCCCCGTATACTCATATATAGAGCTCAGGATCCGCTAATTCCCCGTATACTCATATATAGAGCTCAGGATCCGCTAACTCCCGTATACTCATATATAGAGCTCAGGATCCGCTAACTCCCCGTATACTCATATATAGAGCTCAGGATCCTCTAATTCCCGTATACTCATATAATAGAGCTCAGGATCTCTAATTCCCGTATACTCATATATAGAGCTCAGGATCCTCTAATTCCCTGTATACTCATATATAGAACTCAGGATCCTCTAATTCCCGTATACTCATATATAGAGCTCAGGATCCTCTAATTCCCGTATACTCATATATAGAGCTCAGGATCTCTAATTCCCCGTATACTCATATATAGAGCTCAGGATCCTCTAACTCCCCGTATACTCATATATAGAGCTCAGGATCCGCTAATTCCCCGTATACTCATATATAGAGCTCAGCATCCTCTAATTCCCGTATACTCATATATAGAGCTCAGGATCTCTAACTCCCCGTATACTCATATATAGAGCTCAGGATCCTCTAATTCCCCGTATACTCATATATAGAGCTCAGGATCCTCTAATTCCCGTATACTCATATATAGAGCTCAGGATCCTCTAATTCCCTGTATACTCATATATAGAGCTCAGGATCCTCTAATTCCCCGTATACTCATATATAGAGCTCAGGATCCTCTAATTCCCCGTATACTCATATATAGAGCTCAGGATCCTCTAATTCCCCGTATACTCATATATAGAGCTCAGGATCTCTAATTCCCTGTATACTCATATATAGAGCTCAGGATCCGCTAATTCCCCGTATACTCATATATAGAGCTCAGGATCCGCTAACTCCCCGTATACTCATATATAGAGCTCAGGATCCGCTAACTCCCGTATACTCATATATAGAGCTCAGGATCCTCTAATTCCCCGTATACTCATATATAGAGCTCAGGATCCGCTAACTCCCCGTATACTCATATATAGAGCTCAGGATCCGCTAACTCCCCGTATACTCATATATAGAGCTCAGGATCCTCTAATTCCCCGTATATTCATATATAGAGCTCAGGATCCGCTAATTCCCCGTATACTCATATATAGAGCTCAGGATCCTCTAATCCCCGTATACTCATATATAGAGCTCAGGATCCTCTAACTCCCCGTATACTCATATATAGAGCTCAGGATCGCTAACTCCCCGTATACTCATATATAGAGCTCAGGATCCGCTAACTCCCCGTATACTCATATATAGAGCTCAGGATCCTCTAACTCCCCGTATACTCATATATAGAGCTCAGGATCTCTAACTCCCCGTATACTCATATATAGAGCTCAGGATCCTCTAACTCCCGTATACTCATATATAGAGCTCAGGATCCGCTAACTCCCCGTATACTCATATATAGAGCTCAGGATCCGCTAATTCCCCGTATACTCATATATAGAGCTCAGGATCCTCTAATTCCCGTATACTCATATATAGAGCTCAGGATCCGCTAACTCCCGTATACTCATATATAGAGCTCAGGATCCTCTAATTCCCCGTATACTCATATATAGAGCTCAGGATCCTCTAATTCCCCGTATACTCATATATAGAGCTCAGGATCCTCTAATTCCCCGTATACTCATATATAGAGCTCAGGATCCTCTAACTCCCCGTATACTCATATATAGAGCTCAGGATCCGCTAACTCCTCGTATACTCATATATAGAGCTCAGGATCCGCTAACTCCCCGTATACTCATATATAGAGCTCAGGATCCTCTAATTCCCCGTATACTCATATATAGAGCTCAGGATCCTCTAATTCCCCGTATACTCATATATAGAGCTCAGGATCCTCTAATTCCCCGTATACTCATATATAGAGCTCAGGATCCTCTAACTCCCCGTATACTCATATATAGAGCTCAGGATCCGCTAACTCCCCGTATACTCATATATAGAGCTCAGGATCCGGTAATTCCCCGTATACTCATATATAGAGCTCAGGATCCTCTAATTCCCCATATACTCATATATAGAGCTCAGGATCCTCTAATTCCCCATATACTCATATATAGAGCTCAGGATCCTCTAATTCCCCGTATACTCATATATATAGAGCTCAGGATCCTCGAATTCCCCGTATACTCATATATAGAGCTCAGGATCCTCTAATTCCCCATATACTCATATATAGAGCTCAGGATCCGCTAACTCCCCGTATACTCATATATAGAGCTCAGGATCCTCTAATTCCCCGTATACTCATATATAGAGCTCAGGATCCTCTAATTCCCCGTATACTCATATATAGAGCTCAGGATCCGCTAACTCCCCGTATACTCATATATAGAGCTCAGGATCCTCTAATTCCCCGTATACTCATAAATAGAGCTCAGGATCCACTAATTCCCCGTATACTCATATATAGAGCTCAGGATCCGCTAATTCCCCGTATACTCATATATAGAGCTCAGGATCCTCTAATTCCCCGTATACTCATATATAGAGCTCAGGATCCTCTAACTCCCCGTATACTCATATATAGAGCTCAGGATCCTCTAATTCCCCGTATACTCATATATAGAGCTCAGGATCCTCTAATTCCCCGTATACTCATATATAGAGCTCAGGATCCGCTAACTCCCCGTATACTAATATACAGAGCTCAGGATCCTCTAATTCCCCGTATACTCATATATAGAGCTCAGGATCCTCTAATTCCCCGTATACTCATATATAGAGCTCAGGATCCGCTAATTCCCCGTATACTCATATATAGAGCTCAGGATCCTCTAATTCCCCGTATACTCATATATAGAGCTCAGGATCCTCTAATTCCCCATATACTCATATATAGAGCTCAGGATCCGCTAATTCCCCGAATACTCATATATAGAGCTCAGGATCCTCTAATTCCCTGTATACTCATATATAGAGCTCAGGATCCACTAATTCCCTGTATACTCATATATACAGCTCAGTATCCTCTAATTCCCCGTATACTCATATATAGAGCTCAGGATCCACTAATTCCCCGTATACTCATATATAGAGCTCAGGATCCACTAATTCCCCGTATACTCATATATAGAGCTCAGGATCCTCTAATTCCCCGTATACTCATATATAGAGCTCAGGATCCTCTAATTCCCCGTATACTCATATATAGAGCTCAGGATCCTCTAATTCCCCGTATACTCATATATAGAGCTCAGGATCCACTAATTCCCCGTATACTCATATATAGAGCTCAGGATCCTCTAATTCCCCGTATACTCATATATAGAGCTCAGGATCCGCTAATTCCCCGTATACTCATATATAGAGCTCAGGATCCTCTAATTCCCCGTATACTGATATATAGAGCTCAGGATCCTCTAATTCCCCGTATACTCATATATAGAGCTCAGGATCCTCTAACTCCCCGTATACTCATATATAGAGCTCAGGATCCTCTAATTCCCCGTATACTCATATATAGAGCTCAGGATCCTCTAATTCCCCGTATACTCATATATAGAGCTCAGGATCCTCTAATTCCCCGTATACTCATATATAGAGCTTAGGATCCTCTAATTCCCCGTATACTCATATATAGAGCTCAGGATCCGCTAATTCCCCGTATACTCATATATAGAGCTCAGGATCCTCTAATTCCCCGTACACTGATATATAGAGCTCAGGATCCTCTAATTCCCCGTATACTCATATATAGAGCTCAGTATCCTCTAACTCCCCGTATACTCATATATAGAGCTCAGGATCCACTAATTCCCCATATACTCATATATAGAGCTCAGGATCCTCTAATTCCCGGTATACTCATATATAGAGCTCAGGATCCTCTAATTCCCCGTACACTGATATATAGAGCTCAGGATCCTCTAATTCCCCGTATACTCATATATAGAGCTCAGTATCCTCTAACTCCCCGTATACTCATATATAGAGCTCAGGATCCACTAATTCCCCATATACTCATATATAGAGCTCAGGATCCTCTAATTCCCGGTATACTCATATATAGAGCTCAGGATCCTCTAATTCCCCGTACACTGATATATAGAGCTCAGGATCCTCTAATTCCCCGTATACTCATATATAGAGCTCAGGATCCTCTAACTCCCCGTATACTCATATATATAGCTCAGGATCCACTAATTCCCCATATACTCATATATAGAGCTCAGGATCCTCTAATTCCCGGTATACTCATATATAGAGCTCAGGATCCTCTAATTCCTCGTATACTCATATATAGAGCTCAGGATCCTCTAATTCCCCGTATACTCATATATAGAGCTCAGGATCCGCTAACTCCCCGTATACTCATATATAGAGCTCAGGATCCTCTAATTCCCCGTATACTCATATATAGAGCTCAGGATCCACTAATTCCCCGTATACTCATATATAGAGCTCAGGATCCTCTAATTCCCCGTATACTCATATATAAAGCTCAGGATCCTCTAATTCCCCGTATACTCATATATAGAGCTCAGGATCCTCTAACTCCCCGTATATTCATATATAGAGCTTAGGATCCTCTAATTCCCCGTATACTCATATATATAGCTCAGGATCCTCTAATTCCCCGTATACTCATATATAGAGCTCAGGATCCGCTAATTCCCCGTATACATATACGGTCAGGTCCAGAAATATTGGGACATCGACACAATTGTAACATCTTTGGCTCTATACACCACCACAATGGAGTTGGAATGAAACAAACACAATGTGCTTTAACTGCAGACTCTCAGCTTTAATTTGAGGGTTGTCTGGTCCTTAGAATTGGCCAGGTAAACTAGCTAGACAGAAAGGGTTAACAACACAGGGAGTAGTCAGCCGAGCCAGAATCAGGAATACAGAGTTCAGAATGGTCAAATGGAATAGCCGGGTCGATATCAGAGCAGTGGCGTAGTACAAGAAAATGGTCTAGGGCAACAGAAGGCAGAATAGTCATAAACAAGCAGAGGTCAGTAACGGGTTAATTCAATATAGCAGTCAGGTACAAGGAGCTCAGGTATGGATAACCACGATCTGGCAACTGCTGAGAATACACTGAGGGTTTTTAAAGACCTTCACCAGGCCACGCCCCCCCACTCAAGCCGCGCCTCATGCAACCACCTCCCTGCCTGTCTCCATTTAAACCGGGCATTGGTCAGCGAGCAGCATCAGATAGGCTGCCCTCAAGCACACAGGTAGGGCTGGAAGCTCCCAACGTTACAGTCACAGTAAACATGAAGTAGTTCAGGACGCTATCCTTTACGTACGGTAGACATTTTTCAACCAGTGTTTCTAGATTGTTGTGACTGTTGGAATTCAGGTTTTCGAATCTTCCTTCGAAATTCTCAGACCGTTTTACTTTTCCTGTATCTTCTCTTGTTAGTGTAGGCTTCAAGGAGCCTTTGCTGGACTCCTTTGTTCTGCTTCATGATTGCAAGCTCAGGCTTCGTCAGCTTCTCGGCCCATTCATTCCATCCTTCATCCTTCGGCCCATTCATTCCAAGGGGGAATAGCCACTGGATATAGGAATGGTTGTATTCCAATATTTCAAATCTATCTTGCCACTACTTGAGGATTACTTTGATAAATTCTCCATTTGGTTCAAACCGCGTTTTTTTAGGTAGAATTCCAGGTTTGGCATGTCAGGTGAATTACAGTTCAGATGGGTAAGGACTTCAGGGAGGTCTGGATGATTTCCTCGATATTTTTTCAGACCTTTAGCAATTTGATGTTGCTGTTCCTTTTGATAGCTGTTTGTCTTCCGTTGCTGCCATTCTTTATCCTCTTTTTCATCCCAGGAATCTGTTTCTCTTCAGTAAAGGTTCTTCCCTGAAGTGTATATATCTTCCTAATCCATATATCATCAATGCACTCAATCCAATTGCTACTATCATCAGTATCCCCTTTGGAGACAAGCTGCGCCTTATCCGTTCCCCTAGAGTCTCGGCAGCCTTCTCCATTCTTCACCGGGTTTGAGACGGGCAGACCCTAGTGGTGCCACCCCCCTTTGCAGCTGGGCTTGAGCTAGGTCGAGACCGGTGGGTCGGGATTCAGGCCTACAGCTCGTTTGCAATGGGTCAGATGCTCCTGGAGCTAGTGGCTCCGCTTCCAGAATTACAATGAGTGAGACCATTGCATATTCAGCATATCTGTTCCCGTTTGTCTAGGGGTATATCTTTCAGATCAGGTATGTCGCTGCTGAAGATTTCATCCATCACTTGGAGACATTCATGCATCTGATTCTCTGAAGATTCTGGTATCAGGGTAGCTGGGTTCAGGGTTGAGATGAGCTCCAGATGAACTCTTGCTTTTTCACACAGTATATGTAAGGTATGTCAAAATCACGATAAAGTAAACTAATGGCATTTCTATTAAACCACCAGTAGACGGCAGCAGTGTGAAAAGTCTGAATGATGAGCACGTGTTCATCTAAAAGGCTTCCCTCAACAGGAAGGAACAAAAGAAGCAGGGCTTCTGCTCTGGAGGAAGCCAATATCAGAGTACACTTCCTACCAGAGCTAAAGCCATGCTTTGTATGTGTTGCAGAAAACGTTAAAAAAAAGCACTTCTGGTTTCACCCAAGCCCGCTCCCTTCGCACATTGGAATTATTGACCATACTGTCAGCATATGTGCAACACTTCCCTTACAAGGCTGCCCAGCCACTGGGTCCGTATTCCTGCGATGTTGCAATCATCCGATGTCGTCTGATCAATCCTACAACATGCAGGTGAATCAGCCCTCTTCCACTGCATCCAACCACCGACGGACGATTTCTAACGATTTTATGTGATTACAACAGATGTGAGATCCTTTCAATCTCAGTTGATTTTATCAGAGGATGCCGGGACAATCTGGTACAAGTTTACATGAAAAAGATGCATTGTATAGATAAAACTGCTGTGCTGCGGCAGGGAAACATGAAAAAGATGAACTGTATAACTGGCGTGTCCCGGGGAAACGAGAAAGGATACATTGTATAGGAAAACCTCCAGTCGTGAAGCTCATAGGATTCAATGGAAAAAGTATTAACATTTTTATTGAACAGTTTTATTTTTTTAAAAGATGAGGCTTTTTTCCACTTGCGTCGTTTTTTTCTCTACGAGCCGGCTTCAGAGGTGATTTCACTGTTCCGAAACATTTTAAGCAACAGGGAGCAGAGGGGTTAGTTCCCCCCCACCCGCAGCCTGGCCAATTTTTTCTTTTTCACTCCACTACGAGCTGTACGCGCTGGACTGGGGCAGTCCTTGCTGTTGAAACTCCTTTTCAGCATCAAAGACAGTTGTTTTTTACCCAGCAGCGGGGTTTTTCTTTCTTTTTTCACCCGGCGGCCTGTCCACCCGATCTGGGTTGTCCAGCTACAGTGCCAGTGGACTGCCAGCCCAAAGGATCCAAACTGACCCTCAATAATCCTTTCAAGAACCAGGCAAGACTGATCTTAGGTTTAAAGAAGGAAAAGGACGTATTTATTTTGAGAATTGCAAGTGGGTTTATATCTTCTCAGGGACAGCCCCCCTTCCTTAGAAAAACAATAGATAAGACACACAATAACCAGTAAAAAACTAACAGTTTGAATTAACAATAACCAATCGACACATGGGCATGAAGACCACCTCCCTTATCATGTAGACCAATGTTTCCCAAACCTGTCCTCGGAACCCTCAACCAGGTGAGATTTTGCAGATCACCTTGGGGAAAAACAGCCTGAATCCTGCAATCACTGAGCAGCAAATCGTATCACCTGTGCTGTGCTTCATGTATCTGGAAAACCTGGCGAGGAAGAGGGTCCCGAGGACAGGTTTGGGAAACACTGATGTAGACCAACCTCCCTTATGTACAGCTACTCCCTTATCATATAGACCCCCACCCTTATCATTAAACTTCAGTTAAACTTTGCTCTAATTAGTATTCTATGACAAAGTTGACAGTTTGGAAATACATCTTGCCCAAGAATCTGCGGTCATGTGTAAATGTCTTAAGCTCATCCAAGAGAAGGGCAGAGGCTAGAAAAGAGGGAGTAAAAGGTCCAGTAGGAAACATGTTCTTACTTGTTATATGGTAAGAAATCGACGGAGCGCCAGTAAAAACCGGTAAGTATGGTTAGGCAATCAACATGTCCATCTGTATTTCTTCTAGGTCCTCTCAGAGTCTGCTCTTTTCAGCATACATAAAGTCTATATTGTTGAGCCTGACCTAAAAAATATATTTTTACTATGTATTAAAATTATTTTATTCTACTGCTGTTTCCTGATACTTAAAAGGAGGTTTTTGGAATTACCTTATAATTCCTATGCGCCATCTTGGAGCCAAACGCGGCTCAATTACATGTGAGTGTGATACATATACACATTTATTTCCAGTATATTGTAACGGTGTTGCACTAGGAGAGTGCCTTGGCATTTTTGTGTTAATCACTGCAGGGGAGATTCAGTTGAAGACCACGAATATCGGAGGTTTATGGGCACCTGAATACAATTGTAGACCCATACTTGTGATCTACCCTAGAACCTAGGTCAGGCTCTACAATATAGACTTTATGTATGCTGAAAAGAGCAGACTCTGAGAGGACCTAGAAGAAATACAGATGGACATGTTGATTGCCTAACCATACTTACCGGTTTTTACTAGCGCTCCGTCGATTTCTTGTCATTTATGTTTTTAGAGGAACCTCCATTACGGCATGTAGCGTGTATGGTTAGCCATATTTCTAAGAGCGGTACACCGTTTCTTTTATTCTTTCTTGTTATAGAATGAATGTTAGGAACACTTAAGTAACTGTAAAATGTTTTATCATGTATTAATCGTACGTTACACTTTTGATATAGTAATGTATGTGGGCGTGTCCCTCTGTTATAGGGTAAGCCAAAAAACATGTAAACGTCATGTAATGCATATAAGCCCAAGTTACCAAAATAAGACAGAGAACGAAGCGAAAGAAACTAGGTGTCATCATGTGTGATTATTTCCAGATTCTTCCTTCTCTCTGGTCAACCAGGAGTTATTTTGTTACGGAGACATATTTATCAGTTAGAGAATAGAAGATTACGGACACACATCATGCGGAGGCAGAATTTTCCTGCTATCACAGATTAAAGGTGTGTAGGGAGGAATTTTGGGACCCGAGGGTAATAGCTTAGGGAAGGATTTGCATCCTAAATGGAGATGTCTACCTGCCATTGACAAATTTATCTTTCTTTGTTTTGTTGCTATTAGAGAGTATCAGACTGGAAATGGCTCTTCTAGGTGAGTCAAACAAGAGCTAAAAAATTTACCACAATCAGATCATTAAAATGCTTCTTCCTTGCGAATCCTCTCATGTGCAGCAAGAGATTCTACACGGCTAAACCATTTCCCACATACACAACATGGATAAGTCATCTTTCATGAGTTTTCCGATGTCTATAAAAGTTGGAGCTCTGACCAAAACATTTCCCACAATCAGAACAGAAATATGGCCTCGCTCCTGTGTGAGTTGTCATATGGTTAACCAGATTTGATCTACAGGTAAAACACGTTCCACATTCCACACACACGTAAGGTTTCTCCCCTGTGTGACCTCTCTGATGCACAATAAGGCCTGAGCGATAGGCAAAACATTTCCCACATTCAGAACATGAAAATGGCTTTTCTCCTGTGTGAGTTCTCTTATGGTTAACCAGAGTTGATTGAAAACTAAAACATTTCCCACAGTCAGAACACGAAAAAGGCTTCTCTCCTGTGTGACCTCTCTGATGCGCAATAACAGCTGAACGTTTAGTAAAACATATCCCACAATGAGAACATGAAAAATGCTTCTCTCTGGTGTGAATTCTCTGATGACTATCCAGAGTTGATTTAAAACGAAAACATTTCCCACAGTCTGAACATGGAAAAGGTTTCTCTCCTGTATGAATCCTCTGGTGTTCGCTAAGATATGATGCAGAATTAAAACATTTCCCACAGACGGAACACTTTATAGGCTGCACTTCCGAGTGACTTCTCATGTGCGTGAGAAGAGATACTCCAGTGGTACAGCCTTTCCCACACTCAGAACATGTAAACGGCATTTGCCTTGTGCGAGTTGTCCGATTTCTAACATCAGTTTTCCGCTGATGAGATTTAAGATCAAAACATTCCCCAAAATCAGAGCTTGAAGATGACGTTTCCTCCATTACTTCTTTTTTAATATCTGTCGGCATCAGGCAATTATCAGAAGATCCTTCCTCTGCAGACGCCTTCGACCCAAACTCATCATTTTCCCAGGTCATTAGGGAATTTCTCTCATTTTTCTGTCCTTCATTATAACTTTTATCCAAGATCTCATCTGAAAGAAACGAATAGAGAAGAGAATGTTAAAATGATTACAAAAAGGAAACAAAACGACACGAGAAGCCGAACACCAATACAATTATTACATTAAAAATGTAGAAATTAAACAATTACATTGATATTAGTATAACTCGAGGCTATAAAATGACCCGTTTATTAAAATCAATTCAACACGTTCGATTTGGAGAAATCGATACAGACGGACCTGCTGTAATCAATGAATATTAACAACGATTATCTGCATCAAACCACGTGTGAAACATACCTGAACACGATTCCTGCTTCACAGAGAAGCTGTTAACCAGCCCAATATTCACCAAATTCCCCATCTCCTTCCATTCCTGGTGCCTCCTGACACACGGCTCCTCCCATCTCTCCATCTCCCGGCGCCTCCTGACACACGGCTCCTCCCCGCTCTCCATCTCCTGGCGCCTCCTGACACACGGCTCCTCCCCTCTCTCCATGGCGGATATAAGTGCAGGAATCCCATTGATCCGTCCTGTGTGAGGAGAAAATGTCCAGAAAGATCTTATGACCCAACAGCAATAGAAGATGTTTTGTATGAAGCTGCCTGTGAAGGAGGGGGAGACTTTCTTACCCAGAGAGCATAGGGTCTGGTAATTCTCCATCATCACATCCCTGTAAAGCTCCTTCTCTTCTTCCTTTAAACAGTCCCACTCCTCCTGGGAGAAGTAAACGGCCACGTCCTCAAACTCACATTCAGCCTAAACAGCAAATGACCTCATTAATGTGACGCCATTATTTATCAGCACAAACTCACATATACCATGAGGAAGATTTCCTGCTTTCCCTGGCAATCTGGCGTCCCCCCCCCCGTGTAACTCATTCAAGCTTCCCCTCCCCATCACTGGAGGAAGAAGGGAGGAGATACAGTGGCAAGAAAAAGTATGTGAACCCTTTGGGATTACGTGGAGTTTTGCATGAATTGGTCATAAAATGTGCTCTGATCTTCATCTAAGTCACAACAATTTGAAAAACACAGTCTGCTTAAAATAATACAACACAAACATTATATGTTTTCATGTGTTTATTGAACATAAAAAAGAATTTTTTAGAACACGGGGAAATAAACACAAGCCAGTGTCAGTTGTGGGCATGAACCCTAGTAAATATCGAAAAAAGAGTGTGGTAGACACCGGCTACCAAATTAACCTTTTATTAGACGAAATACAAAGTAAACACAATAATTAAAACACATATAAACTGATGGAATGAAACCTCCTTGGACCAATAGTAATTTGCCCCTATAAGGGAATTGACCCGAATGGGATTATGTGTTATCAGATCTAAATGATAACGATAGCATTTAAATGCACATTAAGCCACTGCAAAATGAGGTCATAGATAGCAATGCTACACAATTCTGAACAGTTGTGAGCACAGAAGATAGTGGAATGATGAATACACAATTAGATGAAAAAATACCCTGGTATAAAGTCACAAAAATACCCTGATAGAAAAATCACAACAATTCCCTAATACAAGAAACAGATTGCAATTGCATATGTAGCGCTGTTTAAAACGGTGTTGCTGCAATTACTCGGGTTTAGCCACCAGGGGAAGACAAACGCCATATGGACTATGCGGGACCTAAACGAACTACAATATCCATCAGGCTTTGCGGCGGATACAGGAAGTGGGTGGAACAGTGGAGAAGGACGTAAGCAGCCTCGGGCGGGGAAGCGCCAGTGTGAGCGGAGCGGCGAAAGACAGAGGACGCAAGTGAGACTGCCAGGGATCGAGACCAGGCCGGAGCGCCGACGCTACCTCGAGGGCGCTGGAGATCGGGACAGTAACTTGCGGAGGCATACCCATTAAGGCTGAGAGGTTTGCACAGAACTTCAGTTCCAGTTGGACCCCTTGTAAGGAGACCGCGATGATCCATAGGGAGTGCAGGCGGTAGGCCGTAGTTCTTGTGTTGGAGATCGGACGAGCAAGAGAGCGGATTCGGTGGCAGAGAGTTCCGGAGGACAAGCGGAGAGACATCCTTCATCGGGCAGTGGAACAGACTGTCTAACGGATGGGTGAGAGGCCTTACAGGCCACAAGTCCGAGTATAACCCAGCACGCTGCATTATTGTTCAATTCTACAGGGCCCCAACGTGACTAGTCGAAGATTTGCTTATTCCATTCACTGGCCAGTTGAATACGGTACCCGGGTACACGAATCAATACACGTACACCTTTTTCAGACATTACACTCACGGGACTTACACTCCAGAACTGAGGGGGTTAATCCTTTTTCTTTGCCGCGCGTGTTGTTCCCGCATTACGAAATCCTGTCGTTCATATACCGTATTTAAATTATATGTGTCACTTTACTGGGATCAGTAAAGTATATAATCTATAAAATCCACAACAGTGCTGGTGTATATTTATTCCCTAGTGCGGTGAGACTAACCCGAGGTTAATTCAGCGGCTCCTCCGGGAGTGAGCGCTACACATACAAGAATGCAAAAATTTAACCAAATTGCGAGTGGACAAGTGTGTACGTTACAAGGTATAGATATGTATATAGATGTTGAGATGGTGAGTTGCCATCAGATTGTACCATGTATTGAATCAAGTGCAAACTAGCAAATTGGGGTAACAGGGTAGGTAACAATTATTATGACCCAATTCACATTATAAGGCCACGGCTTCCCAAAAAAACCCCCAAAAAAAACCAAACAGCATTTGAATACACATTTAACCACTGCAAAACATCATCATAGGTAGCAATGCTACACGATTCTGAACAGCTGAGAGCAAGCAAGGTAGTTGATTGGTAAATTCACAATTAGATGAATAATTACCCTGGTGTAAAGTCACAACAGATTCCCTGGTACAGAGTCACATTAAATTCCCTGGTATAAAGTCACAACAGCCAGCATTAAATTGCACATATAGCCAATGCTGAATAACGTCCTAGGTAGCGATGCTGAAGGATTTGGTTATCCTAACATTATCCTTATATATATATATATTGTGATGTAGTGCATGGATTGCACTGTGTATTCCCCTGTATTTTGTTTTTAGGTTTAGATAATAACCCCCAGGAGGGAATGTGTTTTGTGTTGCTGCAGGTGTCCCTGCAATTAAGGGCTTAAATGGCTCCTGCTTGAGGAAGAGATAGATGAGACTGTGCACGAGTTGAGAAGGATTCCCACACAGGGGAAAGATTAGAATGGGCACCGGGTGAGACTGATCAGCACAGAGTGCTGCTGCTCCAGAGAGTAATGAGAAGCAGCAGAGAGAGTCTGCAGTACGAGATACCAAAGGTTGGTGTTACTTTTGGGTAGGATCCCTGCTAGTGAGAGAGGGACCTTCAAGTGAGTTAGTGAGTGTTCAGGTGAACCAGGATTTTGTTTGTGTTATGTTTTATTTTCTGCTCTTGCTGCAATAAAGGGTGCAAGATTTCACCATTTAAAGGACTTTGTGTGTCATAATTCGCCCTAGAGGACCGCGCTATAGCGCCCCCAGTGACAATATATATAATATATATATATATATATCTCTTCCTATTCTCTTGTTTTTGTAATTTAATTTATATTTATTTATTACATTTTGTTTCATTATTTTCACCCACTGGTTTGGCGGGGGACCGAATATTAGAGAATGGGAAGAAAGAGAAAAGATATTTTGTTTTTTACAGGAAGCAGGAGGGGAGGAGTTTAATGGTGCCGGGAAGCAGGAGGGGAGGAGTTTAATGGTGCCAGGAAGGCAATTAAGTCTTTAAATCTCCCTATTTAAGTGAGAGCCGTGTGGAGGGCTAGTTATCTCTAGATAAAGCCGCGTTCTCAAGCGGCGAAACCGGTCGAGATGGGGTCTTTTAACGGTTTATAGTTTACATTTGTTGCACCTCTTTGCACTTGCTTATATTGTTTGATAAACATCTAAAGATAGGTGCAGCTTTGTTGGTTGCTGCATTGAGCAACATGTGCTCTGTTGTTGGCTTTTAATAATGGGTGTTCGGCTGGCTTGTGCTGCTAATTAATTCTAGTTATCTAGCTTCGCAATCTGACATCTCGTTGCAGCACCCCTACAACTTAGCAGCACCAGGTCCAAATTTTGAATTCCTCCGCGCAACTGAAATGCGGTTCTTCTATCAGGGAACCTTTGATTTTTGTACCAGGTATTATTTGCAATTTCATACCAGGGTATTATATTATCTAATTGTGAATTCATCATGTCACTATTCGTCGTCTTGCTTATGACCGTTTAGAATCGTGTAGCATCGCTACCTAGGACGTACTTCTGTAGTGGCTAAATGTGCAATTTAATGCTGGCTGTTGTGACTTTATACCAGGGAATTTAATGTGACTTTATACCAGGGTAATTAATGTAATTATTCATCTAAAAAGAAAAAAGTAGAAGAACCTGGTGGCTATTTTCTCTGGCCGATTGGCTAATAAACTGATGCCACTTGTGGCTGGTAAATATATGATGTGCATAGATAATGAATAAATTAATAATTGTACATTAGAACAAATAACTTTTATTGAACATATAAAAGTAATAATAAAAAATAATTGTGCGTGTAGACAATGGTTCTCAGAAGTAGAGATAAGTGCCGGTGGAACCATATAGCAGACTAGTCGATATTCCCATATAATAAAAATAGAAGAACAATTGTTGGTGTTAGTTCACAAACCCTATATGTATGGACCTTACTAGTGTGTATGTGTAGTCCTGGTTCGCTATTAGTAAAAAGCTAGGGTTGTGCCTCCTCCACCCAAATTGTCATTAGCAGTGGGGTTAGACTAAATTTATTGAAAGTACTATTATCAACCCTCATCAGATGCTCAATAGTAGCATCCACTAGATGGACCAAAGGGTCCTGGCTAATTGTAATAATTGGACCACTTATATTGTAAAAGGAGTAACCCCTATAGTAATAGCTGTAGAGCTAAGCGTCTAGACGTAAATAATATGCATATATTGGAATTGAGATTATTCTCAATAATAATTATTCATCTAATTGTGAATTTACCAATCAACTACCTCGCTTGCTCTCAGCTGTTCAGAATCGTGTAGCATTGCTACCTATGATGATGTTTTGCAGTGGTTAAATGTGCATTCAAATGCTGTTTTTTTTTTGGGAAGCCGTGGACTTATAATGTGAATTGGGTCATAATAATTGTTACCTACCCTGTTACCCCAATTTGCTAGTTTGCACTTGATTCAATACATGGTACAATCTGATGGCAACTCACCATCTCAACATCTATATACATATCTATACCTTGGTACGTACACACTTGTCCACTCGCAATTTGGTTAAATTTTTGAATTATTCTATGCAATTGCAATCTGGTTCTTGTATTAGGGAATTGCTGTGATTTTATATCAGGGAATTTAATGTGATTTCGTACCAGGGAATTTTTGTGACTTTATACCAGGGTATTTTTTCATCTAATTGTGTATTCATCATTCCACTATCTTCTGTGCTCACAACTGTCCAGAATCGTGTAGCATTGCTATCTATGACGTGGTTTTGCAGTGGCTTAATGTGCATTTAAATGCTATCGTTATCATTTAGATCTGATAACACATAATCCCATTCGGGTCAATTCCCTTATAGGGGCAAATTACTATTGGTCCAAGGAGGTTTCATTCCATCAGTTTATATGTGTTTTAATTATTGTGTTTACTTTGTATTTCGTCTAAAGGTTATTTTGGTAGCCAGTGTCTACCACTCTTTTTTCGGTTTATTGAACATAACATGTAAACATTCACAGTGCAGGGTGGAAAAAGTATGTGAACCCCTAGCCTAATGACTTCTCCAAGAGCTAGAGTCCAATCAGTGTGATATTATTGGATGTGTTGCTGAAAGCTGTCCTGCCCTTTAAAAACACACACCAGTTTTGGGTTTACTGGTTTCAAGAAGCACTGCCTGATGTGAACCATGCTTCGCAGAAAAGAGCTCTCAGAAGACCTACGATCAAGAATTGTTGACTTGCATGAAGCTGGAAAGAGTTACAAAAGTATCTCCAAAAGCCTTGATGTTCATGTGTCCACGGTTAGACAGACTGTCTACAAATGGAGAAAGTTCAGCACTGTTGCTACTCTCCCTAGGCGTGGTCGTCCTGTAAAGATGACTGCAAGAGCACAGCGCAAAATGCTTAATGAGGTAAAGAAGAATCCTAGAGTGTCAGCTAAAGACTTACAGAAATCTCTGGCACATGCTAACATTTTTGTTGACACATCTACAATAAGGAAAACATTAAACAAGAATGGAGTACATGGGAGGACACCACGGAGGAAGCCATCGCTGTCCAAAAAGAATATTGCAGCACGTTTGAAGTTTGCAAAAGAGCACCTGGATGTTCCACAGCACTACTGGCAAAATATTCTGTGGACAGATGAAACCAAAATTGAGTTGTTTGGAAAAAACACAAAACACTGTGTGGAGAAAAAAAGGCACAGCACACCAACATCAAAACCTCATCCCCACTGTAAAACATGGTGGAGGGATCATCATGGTTTGGGGCTGCTTTGCTGCCTCAGGGCCTGGACGGATTGTTGTCATTGATGGAAAAATTAATTCCAGAGTTTATCAAGACATTTTGCAGGAAAACATAAGACCATCTGTCCGCCAACTGAAGCTCCGCAGAGGATGGGTGATGCAACAGGACAATGACCCAAAGCATACAAGTAATTCAACAAAAGAATGTCTTCAACAAAACAAAATACGCCTTCTGGAGTGGCCCAGTCAGAGTCCTGACCTCAACCCGATTAAAATGCTGTGGCATGACCTTAAGAGAGCGATTCACACCAGACATCCCGAGAATATTGCTACACTGAAACAGTTTTGTGAAGAGGAGTGGTCCAAAATTACTCCAGATCGTTGTGCAGGTCTGATCTGCAACTACAGGAAACGTTTGGTTGAGGTTATTGCTGCCAAAGGAGGGTCAACCAGTTATTAAGTCCAAAGGTTCACATACTTTTTCCACCCTGCACTGTGAATGTTTACATGTTCTGTTCAATAAAAACATGAAAACATATAATGTTTGTGTTGTATTATTTTAAGCAGACTGTGTTTTTCAAATTGTTGTGATTTACATGAAGATCAGAGACATTTTATGACCAATTCATGCAAAACTCCACGTGATCCCAAAGGGTTCACATACTTTTTCTTGCCACTGTAAGAGACATTGCAATGTCTGCCTTACCTGTCCGTTCAGCCGCTCCTCCTTCACTGACATGTGACCCGGGGACCTCTCCATCACCTCCTCCTTCATTTTTAGTCGCTGGGAGGCGTGTGGGGGCTTGCGTTCTCCAAACTCTCTAGGTTTTTGTGGTCAGTGACTGCGTTGGATGTGAGGTCTGGGGGGTCTTAACGATAGAGACAGACATTACTGTATAATATTGTAAATAAAAGATGTTAAAAGTGAATAAATGCAATAAAAGACATGGAGGGATGTGAAAGCAGCGAGACTGAACATGGACGTTGGTTACATTCTATACCTATAATATCGATATATATTCTGTAATCTTACACATAGAATTCACACATTATATTGCACTTTACACGTGGATTCCGGCTTCTTACATTAAGTCTCTGGGCGGAGGTCGAGCTCCATGCATGGTCAATGCTTCAACACAAGGTCAAGAATCGCTAATTCCCACAGATTCCCGTATCACAGCTCTGACACAATGTCTCGCTTTCTAGTCCTCCTGTCGCCTCACTTTGCAGTGAACAAAACAGCTAAAGTTCCCAATTGCAGAGACTGTCATCCCGAGTGTGAAGACGCTGAGCTAAGAGGCACCGTATTTCACTGCTGAACAGGCACCGTATTTCACTGGCAATTTGTCAATATTTGTCAAACGGTCTGCTCCCTGAATAGCCAAATGGCCCCGAAATGTCACCGTGCGAGGAAACTCAGTGTTCGGTGCAAGTTGGGATCTCTCTGAATAGAAACATAGAAAAATGTCGGCAGATAAGAACCTTTTGGCCCATCTAGTCGCCCAATTACATGGATACTTAACCTGGATTTATCTTTTGTTTAGGATAGCCTTATGCCTATCCCATGCCTGCTTAAATTCAATTACTGTTTTGGCCTCTACCACTTCTACTGGAAGTCTGTTCCATGTATCCACCACCCTCTCAGTAAAATAATGCTTCCTGATGTTACTTTTAAACCTTTGCCCCTCTAATCTAAGACTATGTCCTCTTGTTTTGCTACTTTGTTTCCTTTTAAATATACTCCCTTCCTCTACCTTGTGGATTCCCTTTACGTATTTAAATGTTTCTATCATATCTCCTCTGTCTCGTCTTTTTTCCAAGCTGTACATGTTAAGATCATTAAGCCTTTCCTGGTAACTTTTCTCCTTCAAGCCGTACACCATTTTAGTAGCCCTTCTCTGAACTCTCTCTAAGATGTCTATATCCTTCTGGAGATACGGTCTCCAGTACTGCACACAGTACTCCAAGTGAGGTCTCACCAGTGCTCTGTACAGTGGCATGAGCACTTCCCTTTTCCTACTGATAATAACCTCTAATGTGTTTGCTGTGGAGGAGCCATCTTTATGGAGTCTCCTAATATATCTCCAACAAAACATAAAGCCACATTTTCACTAATATTTGTATATTAATAGAGAGAGAATCAGCTCTGACCTGCCTCCTGGATCCCTCAATGCTGAGCTCTCTGACCCGGAAACACAATGACAACAAAGCAAACCTCTTCCTCTACTCCACAGGAAGCACTGCCTTAGAGTTCCAAACACACAAGACAAAATCCGCCTATACAATTGTCTCCAGCAGAGGGCACATGAAACACGCCCTAAAACAATCTCTAAGGAGGCTCTGCATTGTGTGGAATCTTGTATTTAGAGCTCTAACCAAGTCCTGACACAGAGGCTTCAACTAAACAAATGTAAAGTGCTCAGGTTAGATTATAAAGAGCTGATACTGAATGGAGGATCCTGACTGAAGCTCAGAGCTGGGTCTGTGTCTCTTCACATGGAAAGGGTTAAAGAAATGCTTTACCACAACATGAATAGAGCAACCACTCCGCTAACTCCCCGTATACTCATATATAGAGCTCAGGATCCGCTAACTCCCCGTATACTCATATATATAGAGCTCAGGATCCGCTAACTCCCCGTATACTCATATATAGAGCTCAGGATCCTCTAATTCCCCGTATACTCATATATAGAGCTCAGGATCCACTAATTCCCCGTATACTCATATATAGAGCTCAGGATCCTCTAATTCCCCGTATACTCATATATAGAGCTCAGGATCCTCTAATTCCCGTATACTCATATATAGAGCTCAGGATCCGCTAATTCCCGTATACTCATATATAGAGCTCAGGATCCTCTAATCCCCGTATACTCATATATAGAGCTCAGGATCCTCTAATTCCCCGTATACTCATATATAGAGCTCAGGATCCTCTAATTCCCCGTATACTCATATATAGAGCTCAGGATCCTCTAATTCCCCGTATACTCATATATAGAGCTCAGGATCCTCTAATTCCCCGTATACTCATATATAGAGCTCAGGATCCTCTAATTCCCGTATACTCATATATAGAGCTCAGGATCCACTAATTCCCCGTATACTCATATATAGAGCTCAGGATCCTAACCCCCGTATACTCATATATAGAGCTCAGGATCCTCTAATTCCCCGTATACTCATATATAGAGCTCAGGATCCGCTAATTCCCCGTATACTCATATATAGAGCTCAGGATCCTCTAATTCCCCGTATACTCATATATAGAGCTCAGGATCCGCTAATTCCCCGTATACTCATATATAGAGCTCAGGATCCGCTAACTCCCTGTATACTCATATATAGAGCTCAGGATCCTCTAATTCCCCGTATACTCATATATAGAGCTCAGGATCCTCTAATTCCCCGTATACTCATATATAGAGCTCAGGATCCTCTAATTCCCCTCTAATTCCCGTATACTCATATATAGAGCTCAGGATCCTCTAATTCCCCGTATACTCATATATAGAGCTCAGGATCCGCTAACTCCTGTATACTCATATATAGAGCTCAGGATCCGCTAACTCCCTGTATACTCATATATAGAGCTCAGGATCCTCTAATTCCCCGTATACTCATATATAGAGCTCAGGATCCTCTAATTCCCCGTATACTCATATATAGAGCTCAGGATCCTCTAATTCCCCGTATACTCATATATAGAGCTCAGGATCCGCTAATTCCCCGTATACTCATATATAGAGCTCAGGATCCTCTAATTCCCCGTATACTCATATATAGAGCTCAGGATCCACTAATTCCCCGTATACTCATATATAGAGCTCAGGATCCTCTAATTCCCCGTATACTCATATATAGAGCTCAGGATCCGCTAACTCCCCGTATACTCATATATAGAGCTCAGGATCCACTAATTCCCCGTATACTCATATATAGAGCTCAGGATCCGCTAATTCCCCGTATACTCATATATAGAGCTCAGGATCCTCTAACTCCCCGTATACTCATATATAGAGCTCAGGATCCACTAACTCCCCGTATACTCATATATAGAGCTCAGGATCCTCTAATTCCCCGTATACTCATATATAGAGCTCAGGATCCTCTAATTCCCGTATACTCATATATAGAGCTCAGGATCCGCTAATTCCCCGTATACTCATATATAGAGCTCAGGATCCGCTAATTCCCTGTATACTCATATATAGAGCTCAGGATCCTCTAATTCCCCGTATACTCATATATAGAGCTCAGGATCCTCTAATTCCCCGTATACTCATATATAGAGCTCAGGATCCGCTAACTCCCCGTATACTCATATATAGAGCTCAGGATCCGCTAACTCCCCGTATACTCATATATAGAGCTCAGGATCCGCTAACTCCCCGTATACTCATATATAGAGCTCAGGATCCGCTAATTCCCTGTATACTCATATATAGAGCTCAGGATCCTCTAATTCCCCGTATACTCATATATAGAGCTCAGGATCCACTAATTCCCCGTATACTCATATATAGAGCTCAGGATCCTCTAATTCCCCGTATACTCATATATACAGCTCAGGATCCACTAATTCCCCGTATACTCATATATAGAGCTCAGGATCCTCTAACTCCCCGTATACTCATGTATAGAGCTCAGGATCCGCTAATTCCCCGTATACTCATATATAGAGCTCAGGATCCTCTAATTCCCTGTATACTCATATATAGAGCTCAGGATCCTCTAATTCCCCGTATACTCATATATAGAGCTCAGGATCCACTAATTCCCCGTATACTCATATATAGAGCTCAGGATCCTCTAATTCCCGTATACTCATATATAGAGCTCAGGATCCGCTAACTCCCCGTATACTCATATATAGAGCTCAGGATCCTCTAATTCCCCGTATACTCATATATAGAGCTCAGGATCCGCTAACTCCCCGTATACTCATATATAGAGCTCAGGATCCTCTAATTCCCCGTATACTCATATATAGAGCTCAGGATCCGCTAATTCCCCGTATACTCATATATAGAGCTCAGGATCCTCTAATTCCCTGTATACTCATATATAGAGCTCAGGATCCGCTAATTCCCCGTATACTCATATATAGAGCTCAGGATCCGCTAACTCCCTGTATACTCATATATAGAGCTCAGGATCCTCTAATTCCCCGTATACTCATATATAGAGCTCAGGATCCTCTAATTCCCCGTATACTCATATATAGAGCTCAGGATCCTCTAATTCCCCGTATACTCATATATAGAGCTCAGGATCCTCTAATTCCCCGTATACTCATATATAGAGCTCAGGATCCGCTAACTCCCTGTATACTCATATATAGAGCTCAGGATCCGCTAATTCCCTGTATACATATATAGAGCTCAGGATCCTCTAATTCCCCGTATACTCATATATAGAGCTCAGGATCCTCTAATTCCCCGTATACTCATATATAGAGCTCAGGATCCTCTAATTCCCCGTATACTCATATATAGAGCTCAGGATCCTCTATTCCCCGTATACTCATATATAGAGCTCAGGATCCTCTAATCCCCGTATACTCATATATAGAGCTCAGGATCCACTAATCCCCCGTATACTCATATATAGAGCTCAGGATCCTCTAATTCCCCGTATACTCATATATAGAGCTCAGGATCCGCTAACTCCCCGTATACTCATATATAGAGCTCAGGATCCACTAATTCCCCGTATACTCATATATAGAGCTCAGGATCCGCTAATTCCCCGTATACTCATATATAGAGCTCAGGATCCTCTAACTCCCCGTATACTCATATATAGAGCTCAGGATCCACTAACTCCCCGTATACTCATATATAGAGCTCAGGATCCTCTAATTCCCCGTATACTCATATATAGAGCTCAGGATCCTCTAATTCCCGTATACTCAATATAGAATATAGCTCAGATCCTCTAATTCCGTATAACTCATATTAGTCAGACAGAACCGCTATACTCCCCGTATACTCATATATAGAGCTCAGGATCCGCTAATTCCCCGTATACTCATATATAGAGCTCAGGATCCTCTAATTCCCCGTAATACTCATATATAGAGCTCAGGATCCGCTAACTCCCGTATACTCATATATAGAGCTCAGGATCCGCTAACTCCCCGTATACTCATATATAGAGCTCAGGATCCGCTAACTCCCCGTATACTCATATATAGAGCTCAGGATCCGCTAATTCCCTGTATACTCATATATAGAGCTCAGGATCCTCTAATTCCCCGTATACTCATATATAGAGCTCAGGATCCACTAATTCCCCGTATACTCATATATAGAGCTCAGGATCCTCTAATTCCCCGTATACTCATATATACAGCTCAGGATCCACTAATTCCCCGTATACTCATATATAGAGCTCAGGATCCTCTAACTCCCCGTATACTCATGTATAGAGCTCAGGATCCGCTAATTCCCCGTATACTCATATATAGAGCTCAGGATCCTCTAATCCCTGTATACTCATATATAGAGCTCAGGATCCTCTAATTCCCCGTATACTCATATATAGAGCTCAGGATCCACTAATTCCCCGTATATACTCATATATAGAGCTCAGGATCCTCTAATTCCCGTATACTCATATATAGAGCTCAGGATCCTCTAATTCCCCGTATACTCATATATAGAGCTCAGGATCCTCTAATTCCCCGTATACTCATATATAGAGCTCAGGATCCTCTAATTCCCGTATACTCATATATAGAGCTCAGGATCCTCTAACTCCCCGTATACTCATATATAGAGCTCAGGATCCACTAATCCCCGTATACTCATATATAGAGCTCAGGATCCTCTAATTCCCCGTATACTCATATATAGAGCTCAGGATCCTCTAATTCCCCGTATACTCATATATAGAGCTCAGGATCCACTAATTCCCGTATATCATATATAGAGCTCAGGATCCTCTAATTCCCCGTATACTCATATATATAGAGCTCAGGATCCACTAATTCCCGTATACTCATATATAGAGCTCAGGATCCTCTAATTCCCGTATACTCATATATAGAGCTCAGGATCCTCTAATTCCCCGTATACTCATATATAGAGCTCAGGATCTGCTAATTCCCCGTATACTCATATATAGAGCTCAGGATCCGCTAATTCCCGTATACTCATATATAGAGCTCAGGATCCTCTAATTCCCGTATACTCATATATAGAGCTCAGGATCCGCTAATTCCCCGTATACTCATATATAGAGCTCAGGATCCGCTAACTCCCCGTATACTCATATATAGAGCTCAGGATCCTCTAACTCCCCGTATACTCATATATAGAGCTCAGGATCCTCTAATTCCCCGTATACTCATATATAGAGCTCAGGATCCTCTAATTCCCCGTATACTCATATATAGAGCTCAGGATCCTCTATTCCCCTCCCCGTATACTCATATATAGAGCTCAGGATCCGCTAACTCCCAGTATACTCCTATATAGAGCTCAGTATCCTCTAATTCCCCGTATACTCATATATAGAGCTCAGGATCCGCTAACTCCCCGTATACTCATATATATATAGAGCTCAGGATCCTCTAATTCCCCGTATACTCATATATAGAGCTCAGGATCCTCTAATTCCCTGTATACTCATATATAGAGCTCAGGATCCTCTAATTCCCCGTATACTCATATATAGAGCTCAGGATCCACTAATTCCCCGTATACTCATATATAGAGCTCAGGATCCTCTAATTCCCCGTATACTCATATATAGAGCTCAGGATCCTCTAACTCCCTGTATACTCATATATAGAGCTCAGGATCCTCTAATTCCCCGTATACTCATATATAGAGCTCAGGATCCACTAATTCCCCGTATACTCATATATAGAGCTCAGGATCCTCTAATTCCCCGTATACTCATATATAGAGCTCAGGATCCTCTAATTCCCCGTATACTCATATATAGAGCTCAGGATCCGCTAACTCCCCGTATACTCATATATAGAGCTCAGGATCCGCTAACTCCCCGTATACTCATATATAGAGCTCAGGATCCGCTAACTCCCCGTATACTCATATATAGAGCTCAGGATCCTCTAATTCCCTGTATACTCATATATAGAGCTCAGGATCCTCTAATTCCCCGTATACTCATATATAGAGCTCAGGATCCTCTAACTCCCTGTATACTCATATATAGAGCTCAGGATCCTCTAATTCCCCTTATACTCATATATAGAGCTCAGGATCCTCTAACTCCCCGTATACTCATATATAGAGCTCAGGATCCGCTAATTCCCCGTATACTCATATATAGAGCTCAGTATCCACTAATTCCCCATATACTCATATATAGAGCTCAAGATCCTCTAATTCCCCGTATACTCATATATAGAGCTCAGGATCCTCTAATTCCCCGTATACTCATATATAGAGCTCAGGATCCTCTAATTCCCCGTATACTCATATATAGAGCTCAGGATCCTCTAATTCCCCGTATACTCATATATAGAGCTCAAGATCCTCTAATTCCCCGTATACTCATATATAGAGCTCAGATCCGCTAATTCCCCGTATACTCATATATAGAGCTCAGGATCCTCTAATTCCCCGTATACTCATATATAGAGCTCAGATCCGCTAATTCCCCGTATACTCATATATAGAGCTCAGGATCCTCTAATTCCCCGTATACTCATATATAGAGCTCAGGATCCGCTAACTCCCCGTATACTCATATATAGAGCTCAGGATCCTCTAACTCCCCGTATACTCATATATAGAGCTCAGGATCCTCTAACTCCCTGTATACTCATATATAGAGCTCAGATCCGCTAATCCCCGTATACTCATATATAGAGCTCAGGATCCGCTAATTCCCCGTATACTCAGAGGATCCTGAGCTCTATATATGAGTATACGGGGAATTAGAGGATCCTGAGCTCTATATATGAGTATACGGGGAATTAGAGGATCCTGAGCTCTATATATGAGTATATGGGGAGTTAGAGGATCCTGAGCTCTATATATAACTCCCCGTATACTCATATATAGAGCTCAGGATCCGCTAATTCCCCGTATACTCATATACAGTTGTGTTCAAAATTATTCAACCCCCACTGAAATTGAGTGTTTTGGCCAGTTTGACATTGATTTTGATCATTCAGTCATCTTGCTTACAATTAAATCAAAGAGGCACGTGTAGGTCAGACAAATATAACATAACATCTATACTATAATTGAGTAAGGCTTGGCGTGTCCGTCGCCAAGCCTTACTCTGCGCATGCGCGTGCAACCAGCGGCGGTTGGTTGCGCGTGCATGCAACCGCCGCGGCACGAGCCGGCTGTGCGCTCGCCGCGACGGTTACAAGATGCACACAGCAGCCGGGTAGAGGCTGCGCTCACAGCCTCTACCCGGCTGCCGCGCGCATCCAACCCCCGAGCCATACTTACCTTTCCGAGCGGCGCCGGGGAACTGAAAGTTCCCTCGCTTCCGCTCTTTGAAGGACCCAAGCCCCGGTCACGTGGGAGGCTTGGGTCCTTCAACGACCGGAAGCGGGGAAACTTTCACTTCCCCGGCGCCGCTCGGAAAGGTAAGTATGGCGCGGAGCTCATGGGGCGGCTGTTTGAATGCCGATAGAGCATTCGAACAGCCGCCCCATGTCTGGTCCGGGGTCTGATCTGGGGCATATATCCATGAGAGCTTGGGGGGGCAATATCCACGAGCTGGGGGCAATATCCATGAGCTGGGGGCAGTATATCCATGAGCTGGGGGGCAATATCCATGAGCTGTGGGGCAATATCCATGAGCTGGGGGGCAGTATATCCATGAGCTGGGGGGCAATATCCATGAGCTGGGGGCAGTATATCCATGAGCTGGGGGGCAATATCCATGAGCTGGGGCAGTATATCCATGAGCTGGGGGCAGTATATCCATGAGCTGGGGGGCAATATCCATGAGCTGGGGGCAGTATATCCATGAGCTGGGGGGCAGTATCCTTTGAGCTGGGGGCAGTATATCCATGAGCTGGGGGCAGTATATCCATGAGCTGGGGGCAGTATATCCATGAGCTGGGGGCAGTATATCCATGAGCTGGGGCAGTATATCCATGAGCTGGGGGGCAATATCCATGAGCTGGGGGCAGTATCCATGAGCTGGGGGGCAATATCCATGAGCTGGGGGGCAATATCCATGAGCTGGGGGGCAATATCCATGAGCTGGGGGGCAGTATCCATGAGCTGGGGGCAATATCCAGGAGCGGGGGACAATATCCACGAGCTGGGGGCAATATCCACGAGCTGGGGGGCAATATCCATGAGCTGGGGCAGTATCCACGTGCTGGGGCAGTATCCACGTGCTGGGGCAATATCCACAAGCAGGGGCAGTATATCCACAATAGACAATAAATGCAGCCCGTCCAGTGGCATAGCGTGGGTTTTCAGCGCCCGGGGCCAGCCAAGAATTGTGCGCCCCCACCTGTGGACACGTTATCGATATTGCCCCAGCTCTTACATGGATTTGCCCCAGCTCATGGATTTGCCCCCAGCTCATGGATTTGCCCAGCTCATGGATTTGCCCCAGCTCATGGATTTGCCCCAGCTCATGGATTTGCCCCAGCTCACACATGGATTTGCCCAGCTCATGGATTTGCCCCAGCTCACACATGGATTTGCCCCAGCTCACACATGGATTTGCCCCAGCTCACACATGGATTTGCCCCGCTCATGGATTTGCCCCAGCTCATGGATTTGCCCCAGCTCACACATGGATTTGCCCCAGCTCACACATGGATTTGCCCCAGCTCATGGATTTGCCCCAGCTCACACATGGATTTGCCCCAGCTCACACATGGATTTGCCCCCAGCTCACACATGGATTTGCCCCAGCTCACACATGGATTTGCCCCAGCTCACACATGGATTTGCCCCGCTCATGGATTTGCCCCAGCTCATGGATTTGCCCCAGCTCACACATGGATTTGCCCCCAGCTCACACATGGATTTGTCCCCAGCTCATGGATTTGCCCCAGCTCATGGATTTGCCCCAGCTCACACATGGATTTGCCCCAGCTCATGGATTTGCCCCAGCTCACACATGGATTTGCCCCAGCTCACACATGGATTTGCCCCCAGCTCACACATGGATTTGCCCCAGCTCATGGATTTGCCCCAGCTCATGGATTTGCCCCCAGCTCATGGATTCGCCCAGCTCATGGATTTGCCCCAGCTCATGGATTTGCCCCCAGCTCATGGATTTGCCCAGCTCATGGATTTGCCCCCAGCTCATGGATTTGCCCCCAGCTTATGGATTTGCCCAGCTCATGGATTTGCCCCAGCTCATGGATTTGCCCAGCTCATGGATTTGCCCAGCTCATGGATTTGCCCCAGCTCATGGATTTGCCCCCAGCTCATGGATTTGCCCAGGTCATGGATTTGCCCAGGTCATGGATTTGCCCAGGTCATGGATTTGCCCAGGTCATGGATTTGCCCAGGTCATGGATTTGCTCCCAGCTCATGGATTTGCCCAGCTCATGGATTTGCCCCCAGCTCATGGATTTGCCCCCAGCTCATGGATTTGCCCCCAGCTCATGGATTTGCCCAGCTCATGGATTTGCCCCCAGCTCATGGATTTGCCCAGCTCATGGATTTGCCCCCAGCTCATGGATTTGCCCCAGCTCATGGATTTGCCCCAGCTCATGGATTTGCGCCCAGCTCATGGATTTGCCCAGCTTACACATGGATTTGCCCAGCTCTCACCTGGATATTGCTCCAGCTCCGGCAGGGGTTGAGGGGACCCAGATGCCGGGCAGCGCGGGAGTGCCTGCCCGGTCCTGAAGAGTCCGTCCTGTTAAAGGGAAGCGGCTGCGTGGCGTGCGTGCGCAGGTCACGCGGTCCGGCCAGTCAGGTGGTACAGAGACTCAGTACCACCTGATTAGCCGGACCACGTGACCGGCTGCGCCTGCACGCAGCCGCTTCCCTTCAACAGGACGGACTCTTCAGGACCGGGCAGGCACTCCCGCGCTGCCCGGCATCTGGGTCCCCTCAACCCCGGGCCAGTTTTCAAATGCGCCCCTAACAAAACTGCGCCCGGGGCCACGGCCCCCCCACGCCACGCCACTGAGCCCGTCTGACCACATTCCATCACTCACACACAAAGCTATGCGGACGTTGCGGACGCAGCGCACTTTGTGCGGTCGTTCTAGGGGATGTACGTTCTTGCGTCCGTGGGCTGCAGCCGTTGTGCGTCCGCAGTTCAGTGCGGACGTGCTTCATGTGTCAGGCTCCAATGGGCTTTCTGTCATGCTATCACGGACGTACTTTTAGGCGCAATCACGGACGTGAACATTACGCTCGTCTGACCCCAGCCTAAAAGGATGTTGTACTTAGGCTGGGGTCAGACGAGCGTAGTGTTCACGTCCGTGATAGCATGACAGAAAGCCCATCGGAGCCCGACACACGAAGTACGACCGCACTGAACTGCGGACGCACAACGGCTGCGGCCCACGGACGCAAGGCAGGCAAGAACGTACATCCCCTAGAACGGCCGCACAAAGTGCGCTGCGTCCGCAACGTCTGCATAGCTTTGTGTGTGAGTGATGGAACGTGGTCAGACGGACTGCATTTATACGTCCAGCATTTATACGTCCAGCATTTTTCACGGACAAAATGGTTTTGCTTTTTAATTTATTTTTCCTCCTACATCCGTCAAAATATACGTCAGTGAAAAAAACGGACTGTGTGACCACTACTGCGTCTTCCGTACTGACGTACGTCCGTGTGCAAGGACGTACAGTCCGTAGAAATCACGCTCGTCTGACCCTAGCCTTACAGTTATAACAGCTTTTAAACGTGAAGCATAGCTTGACACAAGTGTCTTGCAGCCATCTACGGGTATCTTCGCCCATTCGTCATGGGCAAAAGCCTCCAGTTCAGTCACATTCTTAGGCTTTGCGCACTGCACCTGCTTTCTTTAAGTCCCACCAGAGGTTCTCAATCGGATTTAAGTCCGGTGACTGCGATGGCCACTCCAAAATGTTCCAGCCTTTAATCTGCAACCATGCTCTAGTGGACTTGGAGGTATGCTTGGGATCATTGTCCTGTTGAAAGGTCCAACGTCCCTCGTACTGTCAGACTTTCCCCTAACTTCTCTTCCTTCAAACGCTCCCTGAAAACATTCCTATTTAGGGAAGCCTACCACCCAACTCACTGACACAACCATCAATCACTCTCACCTTACAGTCCTCTCCTCCTGTTTCCAACCCCAACCCTCCTAGATTGTGAGTTCCTACGGGAATAGGGCCCTCATCTCCTCCTGTACTGTTTGTCAAATGTTGTTCAATGTATTGTAACCCTGTCTATACTGTGCTTATTGTACAGCGCTGCGGAATATGCTGGCGCTTTATAAATAAATAATAATAATAATAATAACGTCTCCCAAGCCTCAGGTTTGTGACGGACTGCATCACATTGTCATCCAATATCTCCTGGTACTGAAGAGAATTCATGGTACCTTGGACACGCTGAAGCTTCCCTGTACCTGCAGAAGCAAAACAGCCCCAAAGCATGATTGACCCCCCGCCATGCTTCACAGTAGGCAAGGTGTTCTTTTCTTCATAGGCCTTGTTCTTCCTCCTCCAAACATAGCGTTGATCCATGGGCCCAAACAGTTCTAATTTTGTTTCATCAGTCCACAGAACACTATCCCAAAACTTCTGTGGTTTGTCCACATGACTTTTGGCATACTGCAGTCGACTCTTCTTATTCTTTGGAGACAGCAAGGGGGTGCGCCTGGGAGTTCTGGCATGGAGGCCTTCATTACGCAGTGTGCGCCGTATTGTCTGAGCTGAAACTTCAGTACCCACATCTGACAAATCTTTTCTCAGTTCCTCAGCAGTCACACGGGGACTTTTCTCCACTCTACGCTTCAGGTAACGCACAGCAGTCGAAGTCAGCATCTTCTTTCTGCCACGTCCAGGTAGCGTTTCAACAGTGCCCTTTGCCTTGAATTTGCGAATGATGCTTCCTATGGTCTCTCTTGGTATGTTTAACATCTTTGCAATCTTCTTATAGCCATTGCCCTTCCTGTGAAGAGTAATCACCTCTTCTCTTGTCTTCCTGGACCATTCTCTTGACTTCACCATGTTTGTAACCACACCAGTAAATGTCTAGAAGGAGCTGAGTATCACAGTCATTTTAAAGCTGCCTAATTGGTGCTTATTATGCTTTATTGCTGCTCCGTGACATCCACAGGTGTTTTCAATACCTGATTGAAAACACTCGAATGAACCTCTGTTCTTCAGAGTGGTAGTCTTTAAGGGGTTGAATAATTGTGTCAATGAAGAATTCACAAAAGAAACATTTACTACTGTATTACAAAACCAATTGATGTCATTTTAGTTGCATATGGTTCTTTAAAAAGTCCTTGTAGGATTTCATTCTGAATACAATTACAAATGTCACTAAATTCCCTAAAACCCTTTACAGCATTGGGGGTTGAATCATTTTGAACACAACTGTACATGTCTCATCTTCAATTATTCCCCCCCTCCCCTCATGTCCGGCTGCCCATATATAGGTACCGGAACTAATTAACCATCAGGAGGAGAAAAAGGGAGATGTTGATAAAAATGGTTTAGACTGTCCGGTGCCATCTGTGATAAATTTACAGGAAACTAAGCAGCGAGCGGCCTTGAGCTTGAGCTCAGAACACTTTTGTTATGCTTATGATTTTGAGAATTGTGGATTTCTCAACAGAAACTCATCTTAAAGAGAGAGAATAATATCTGAAACAAAATGGCTGCTAATAGGCCAAGCTATATAATATCTGAGTACATATCGATTACAAAATGGCCGCTCTCAGGCCGAACTGTATCATTTCCCCCCTTTTTGGCAGAGAGTGATTTATCTACATCCTCTCCTAGCCAAAATCCATTAAGGACCATTGTCCGGAGCGAGGGTATCACCGGAAAGGTTATTGTCTATGCTGTGGTACACATAGCTTTACATTTGAACTATATCAGACCAATTGAGATAACACAAGAAATAAAAATCATCAAAACAAAATTCGGTCTTAGAAATGTCTTCTTTCTAGTCCCAAGGACTGCAGTTGGTAGCAGGTCATGGATCACCCTTCAGGTGTCCTGCTTTTCCATCGTTTGCAGGCGGTCAGGCATCATTATGGCTGTCAAAACACCTAGTCTGGGCGGGTGCTTTGGCTCGGATGAAACGTCATTGGTCTGGTCAGAGTCACTGGCTACTACTCTCCACTGGGTTTCAGTGGCAGCTGCAGCAGGCCTGAGTCTGCAATGGTGTATCCACAGTACAACTTTGACCACTTCCACTGCTGTGGGAGTGGATAACAAGACAAGTTAAGGATTTGGGCCTAATGGAGCGACCTTCCATTCTTTAACCTAAACAGAATTACCTGGGCAGTACTTATGTAGGGGTGGATACAGGAAGTTAGGTGAATCATCACTGAACCAAGTGTTCAGTTTCTGCGTTGTTTAACCCAACAACAATATTTGGTTACTCAGATCAGTTTTCCTAATGCCTGAAGGTCCCCCCTTATCCCACTTAACAAAGGGGTAGGTCTGCCAAACAGGAGCTTGTATGGGCTCAATTTCAAAAGTGGGGTTGGGCTGCATCTAATATACAGGAGGACTATCGGCAGCACATCTAGCCACTTCAGTGATGTCTCTTGGCACATTTTGGCCATCAGTCTTTAAAATTCTGTTCATGTGTTCCATTTTTCTGGAACTTTGATTTCTGTAAGCAGTATACCGTTTCCAGGTGATGCTCAATTGGTGGGCAAGTTGTTGCGGACAGGTCTGTACGAAGGCTGGGCCATTGTCTTGACCCAATTTCAAGCGGTAATCCATACCGGGGGATATTTTCTGTCAGGAGGCATTTAACTACCTCTGCAGTTTTCTCAGTTCTAGTTGGGTAGGCTTCAATTCATCCGGTCAGAGTGCACACTAGCACTATGAGATACTTGTACCCTTTGCAGGGTGGAAGTACGGTAAAGTCAATCTGAACTAAGGCCATTGGTGATAATCCAATGGGTTGTACTCCTGGCTGTTGTGAGGGGCCTGATCTGGGGTTATTCTTAGCACAAGTGACACACTGTTCCATGGCAGTCTTTCCTCCATGGGTGCTGGCTCGAAGGGCCCAGACAATCTCTGGTACCAATTTGGTGCCAATTATTTGTCTACTGGCTAGCTGGAACCGTCCATCTTCTCGGAATCTTCCTGGTTCTTCAGAGAACCACTTCTGCTCTTTTTTAAAGTATGCTGGAGTCCAGTGGGCAAATGGCGGTGGCAGCAAGGGGATTATCAGAGAGAGAATCTTCTGGTAACTCTGGAGTTTCTCCCTGGGTCCCCAGATGTATATTTCTCCCATGCAAAGTATATCAGGTCTCATCGTTCCCGTCTGTTCGTCACAGTAAACATGAAGTAGTTCAGGACGATATCATTTACGTACGGTAGACTTTTTTCAACCAGTGTTTCTAGATTGTTGACTGTTGGAATTCAGGTTTTCGAATCTTTCTTCAAAATTCTCAGACCGTTTTACTTCTCCTGTATCTTCACTTGTTAGAGTAGGCCTCAAGGAGCCTTTGCTGGACTCCTTTGTTCTGCTTCATGATTGCAAGCTCAGGCTTCATCAGCTTCTCTGCCCATTCATTTCCAATCTATCTTGCCACTGCTTGAGGATTACTTTGATAAATTCTCCATTTGGTTCAAACTGCGTTTTTTTCAGGTAGAATTCCAGATTTGGCATGTCAGGTGGATTACTGGTCAGATGGGTAAGGACTTCAGGGAAGTTTGGATAATTTTCTCTATTTTTTTCAGACCTTTAGCAATTTGACGTTGCTGTTCCTTTTGATAGCTGTTTGTCTTCTGTTGCTGCCATTCTTTATCCTCTTTTTCATCCCAGGAATCTGTTTCTCTTCAGTAAAGGTTCTTCCCTGAAGTGTATATTTCTTGCTAATCCATATATCATCAATGCACCCAATCCAATTGCTACGATCACCAGTATCCCCTTTGGAGACGAGCTGCGCCTTATCCGTTCCCTTAGAGTCTTGCCAGCCTTCTCCATTCTTCACCGGGTTTGAGACAGGCAGACCCTAGTGGTGCCACCCCCCTTTGTAGCCGGGCTTGAGCTAGGTCGAGACCGGTGGGTCGGGATTCAGACCTACAGCTCGTTTGCAATGGGTCAGATGCTCCTGGAGCTAGTGGCTTCGCTTCCAGAATTACATTGAGTGAGACTATTGCATATTCAGCATATCTGTTCCCGTTTGTCTAGAGGTATATCTTTCAGATCAGGTATGTCGCTGCTGAAGACTTCATCCATCACTTGGAGACATTCGTGCATCTGATTCTCTGAAGATTCTGGTATCAGGGTAGCTGGGTTCAAGGTTGAGATGAGCTCCAGATGAACTCTTGCGTTTTCACACAGGTATGTCAAAATCATGATAAAGTAAACTAATGGCATTTCTATTAAACCACCAGTAGACGGCAGCAGTGTGAAAAGCCTGAATGATGAGCACGTGTTCATCTAAAAGGCTTCCCTCAACAGGAAGGAACAAAAGAAGCAGGGCTTCTGCTCTGGAGGAAGCCAATATCAGAGTACACTTCCTACCAGAGCTAAAGCCATGCTTTGTATGTGTTGCAGGTAAGGGAACATATCCATGTCATAAACAGAGCAAAAGTGATTTAATTCACATCCCTGTGATTAGAAAAGGCTGCTGAATAATTAGATAAGACAGTATACAGATGTCAGTGTGTTGTGCTGAAGTGTTATAGAGCATCAGCATACAGGGAATGTGATAACTTTAGGATCTCATGTTATACTGTATTGTTTGTATTGCACCATTAGCCTACTATAATGCAATACTATAATTAGATATATGTACATGTTTAATTGTTTTCTATAAGGACGTTATTACTGCATAGGTGAATGTTACTATATATATCTAAATGTGTATTAACCTCCCTGGCGGTATTCCCGAGTGTGACTCGGGGTTAAATTTTGCTACTGTGAACGGTAACCCCGAGCCACACTCGGGCTGGATGTTTACTCAACTCATCCTGGCTCCCTCGCTGTCCCCCGCAGTGTGATCACGGCGAGCTGCCTCCTGGAAGGCTCCCTGCGAGTCACACGATGCAGGGGGCGGGGCTAGCATAAAAGGAATCTTTTTTTACAGTTTACATTTTGGATTAAACAGTGTAATGTTTATGAACGGCCACTAGGTGACAGTACAGGATAAGAAATAGACCATATAATCGTCTCACCCTTGCTTGCAGACAGATTTCAGTGTTTTTTGTTGCAAATAAATGATATTCAATAAGATACATTATTTTGGATAATAATTTATTATCCCAAAAATAATTATGTCGTGTTTCAAACTTTATCGGACTCAGTGTATTTACTATTTATTTTTTATTTATTTATTAATTTATAAAGGATTTTAGCAGTAAGGACTCTTAATTGCACGGATTTCAGTGCGTGATTCCTAATTATTACAGGCTATGTACAAAAACACGTTTCCTTTAAAAATAAAAATTGAGACGCTTTTAGACACGAAATTTTGAAAAAATTAGACCGCCAGGGAGGTTAATGCAGAAGCAAGCTCAGAGTACACTTCCTACCAGAGTTAAAGCCATGCTTTGTATGTGTTACAGAAAACGTTAAATAAAAGCACTTCTGGTTTCACCCAAGCCCGCTCCCTTCGCACATTGGAATTATTGACCATACTGTCAGCATATGTGCAACACTTCCCTTACAAGGCTGCCCATCCACTGGGTCCGTATTCCTGCGATGTTGCAATCATCTGATGTCGTCTGATCGATCCTACAACATGCAGGTGAATCAGCCCTCTTCCACTGCATCCAACCACCGACGGACGATTTCAAACGATTTTATGTGATTACAACAGATGTGAGATCCTTTCAATCTCAGTTGATTTTATCAGAGGATGCCGGGACAATCTGGTACAAGTTTAACTGTACAATGCATCTTTTTCATGTAAACTGCTGTGCTGCGGCAGGGAAACATGAAAAAGATGAACTGTATAACTGGGTGTCGAAGGGAAACGAAAAAGTTACATTGTATAGGAAAACCTCCAGTCGTGAAGATCATAGGATTCAATGGAAAAAGTATTAACATTTTTATTCAACAGTTTATTTATTTTTGAAAAAGATGAGGCTTTTTTTCACTTGTGTCGTTTTTTTTCTCTACGAGCCGGCTTCAGAGGTGGTTTCACCGTTCCGAAACATTTTAAGCAACAGGGAGCAGAGGGGATAGTCCCCCCCCCCGCAGCCTGGCCTGTTTTTTCTTTTTCCCCCCACTACGAGCTGGACGGGGGCAGTCCTTGATGTTGAAACTCCTTTTCAGCGGCAAAGACTGTTTTTTTTTACCCGGCAGCAGGGTTTTTCTTTCTTTGTTCACCCGGCGGCCTGTCCATCCCGATCTGGGTTGTCCAGCTACAGTGCCAGTGGACTGCCAGCCCAAAGGATGCCAGCTGACCCTCAAGAATCCCTCCAAGAATCAGGCAAGACTGATTTTAGGTTTAAAGAAGGAAAAGGACGGATTTATTTTGAGAATTGCAAGTGGGTTTATATCGTCTCAGGGACAGCCCCCCTTCCTTAGAAAAACAAGAGATAAGACACACAATAACCAGTAAAAAACTAACAGTTCGAATTAACAATAACCAATCGACACATGGGCATGAAGACCACCTCCCTTGTCATGTAGACCACCTCCCTTGTCATGTAGACCACCTCCCTTATCATGTAGACCAATGTTTCCCAAACCTGTCCTCGGAACCCTCAACTAGGTGAGATTTTGCAGATCACCTTGGGGAAAAACAGCCTGAATCCTGCAATCACTGAGTAGCAAATCGTATCACCTGTGCTGTGCCTCATGTATCTGGAAAACCTGGTGAGGAGGAGGGTTTGGGAAACACAGGTTTGGGAAACACTGATGTAGACCAACCTCCCTTATGTAGAGCTACTCCCTTATCCTGTAGACCAACCTCCCTTATCATATAGACCCCCACCCTTATCATTTAGGCCACCTCTCTTATCAGGTAGACAGTGTGTAATTAGATCCACATGTCCAGCTACATGTAGGGCGTTGGTCAGCTCTGAAAGAAACATGCCTCCCCAAACCAAAGTGCTCCTGCATCCCTAGGTTTGTCACAGCCATCACTGCTCTGGGATATGAGGATAAACAAACAGTGCGGCCACAGCATTTACAATTATTAATTTTATCCAAAACAAAAGACATTGCTGAGTTAATCCATAACGACGATAACAGCAACATCCGTCACAGAAAAGGACGAATCCGTAAAATGCTGAAATAAACAATACTGGAGGAACCATTAGCACCACACAACGAACCAATGAAATAAACCAAAAAATGTAACAGCAGCCGGTGTGTGATATCTATGGATAGGGTAGAATTTACAGATTAATGGAATTTACCTATCATGATCAGGCAGCTATGAAAATATATGACATGATTTTTATGCTTATATTATTATTATTCTTTATTTATAAAGCGCCAGCATATTCCGCAGCGCTGTACAATAAGCACAGTATAGACAGGGTTACAATACATTGAACAACATTTGACAAACAGTACAGGAGGAGATGAGGGCCCTATTCCCATAGGAACTCACAATCTGGGAGGGTTGGGGTTGGAAACAGGAGGAGAGGACTGTAAAGTGAGAGTGATTGATGGTTGTGTCAGTGAGTTGGGGGGTAGGCTTCCCTAAATAGGAACGTTTTAAGGGAGCGTTTGAAGGAAGAGAAGTTAGGGGAAAGTCTGACAGTACGAGGGAGAGCGTTCCAGAGAGTGGGGGCTGCGCGTGAGAAATCCTGCAGTCTATCATGGGAAGAGGTGATGCGGGGAGAAGCTAGGCGCAGGTCACTGTTTGACCTTAGGGAGCGGGCTGGGGTGTATTTGGTGATTAGTGAGGACAGGTAGTGGGGAGCTGAGTTAGTGAGGGTTTTGTAGGTAAGGATAAGGATTTTGAACTTAATTCTGCAGTGGATGGGGAGCCAGTGAAGGGACTCGCAGAGGGGAGCGGCAGAGACAGAGCGGCGGGTGAGGTGAATTAGCCTGGCAGAGGCGTTCAGGATGGATTGTAGGGGGGAGAGGCGGGACAGAGGGAGGTCAGATAAGAGATTATTGCAATAGTCGAGTCGGGAGATTACCAGGGCGTGTATGAGTTGTTTTGTGGTGACAGCGGTTAAGAAATGGCCGAATTCTGGAAATATTACGCAGTTGGTATCAGCAGGAGGAGGAAAGAGACTTGATGTGGGGGATGAAGGAAAGAGCAGAGTCAAGTGTAACTCCAAGACAGCGAACTTGGTTTGATGGGGAGATGGTGATACCCTCCACCGTGATAGAGAAGTCAGGAGGTGGGGAGGCATATGGAGGGAGGAATAAGTAGGAGCTCAGTCTTTGACATGTTGATCTTTAGGTGGTGGGAGGCCATCCAGGAGGAGATGCCAGATAAACAGTCACTGACTTTTGAAAGGACAGAGGGAGAGAGATCAGGGGTAGAGAGGTAGATCTGAGTGTCATCAGCAAAGAGGTGGTAATTAAAGCCAAAGCTGTTGATGATTTTGCCCAGGGAGGAGGTGTAGATGGAAAAGAGCAGAGGACCAAGGACAGAGCCTTGAGGTACACCAACAGATAGAGGCAATGAAGAGGAAGAGTTACCAGCAAAGGACACAAAGAAGGACCTGTTGGATAAATAGGAGTCAACCCAAGCGAGTGCAGTGTCACCGAGACCCAGAGAGTTGAGGGTCTGTAGAAGGAGGGGGTGGTCAACAGTGTCAAAAGCAGCCGAGAGGTCAAGCAGGATGAGAATAGAATAGTGGCTGTGTTTTTTAGCAGTTAGGAGGTCGTTGGTGACTTTGGTGAGGGCAGTTTAAGTTGAGTGTAGGGGACGGAAGCCAGATTGCAGGGGGTCAAGTAGGAATTGGAGGACAGGAAGAGGGAGAGGCGGTTGAAGACTAGTTTTTCTAAGAGCTTAGAGGTAAAGGGAAGCAGGGATACAGGGCGGTAGTTGGATGGAGAGTTGGGATCGAGGGATGGTTTCTTTAGTAAAGGGGTAACTCGCGCGTGTTTGAAGGTGGATGGAAAGGAGCCAGTGGAGAGAGATAGGTTGAAAATGTGTGTGAGAGCAGGGGTGAGGGAGGAGGAGAGGGGAGGAATTAGATGTGAGGGAATGGGGTCGAGCGGGCACGTGGTGAGATGTGAGGAGGATAATAAGGAATTGACTTCCTCCTCAGTGGCTGGGAGGAAGCGGCAGAGGGGACCTCTGGGAGTGGAGGTGGCAGATAACTATCTTGTGTTGGGATGTTGCTTCTGATAGTTAGAGTTTTACTGAGGAAGTAGTCTGCCAGGTCTTGAGCGCTGAAGGCAGCTGAGGGGGGAGGTGCAGGTGGGTAGAGGAGGGTGTTGAAGGTGGACCAGAGCCGTTTAGGGTTGGAGGACAGCGTAGATATAAGAGATGAGAAGAAGGATTGTTTGGCCAAGTGGAGGGCAGAGATGTATGACCGGAGAATAAACTTGAAGTGAACAAAATCAGCTTCAGAGCGGGATTTCCTCCAGGCACGCTCTGCAGTGCGGGAGCATCTTTGCAGGTAGCGAGTCTGGAGGGTGTGCCAGGGCTGAAGCTGGCGGCGTGGGGCCTTACAAACTCGAAGAGGAGCAAGAGTGTCTAGAGCAGAGATAAGAGTAGTGTTGTAGTGATTAGTGGCAGCATCAGGGCAGGTGAAGGATGAGGTGTGAGGGTGGTGAAGTAGATTGGAGAATTGATGGGGGTCCACAGCATGTAGATTTCTGTGAGTGTGTGTGCGGGGTGGGGGAGCAGGGTGTTTAGGAAGTCCAGATAGGTTGAAAGAGAGAAGGTGGTGGTCAGAGATGGGGAAAGGGCGGCAGTTGAACTCAGAAATGGAGCAGAGGTTGGAAAAGACAAGGTCAATAGCGTGACCATCGCAGTGGGTAGGGAGGAGGGAGGATTGTGTGAGTCCAAGGGAGGACGTGAGTGAAAGAAGTTTGGAGGCAGCAGGGGCGGAAGGATCATCAATGGGAATGTTGAAGTCCCCGAGAATTAGGCATGGAAGATTAGAAGACAGGAAGTGAGAAAGCCAGGTAGCAAAGTGGTCAAAGAACTGGGAGGTCAGCTGTTTAACGGAGTGGCTGCATGCTTCAGAGCTCCTCTGAGAATCTGTTTTCTATTGCTGAAATTCCTCTGATTTATGGGCTAAAACCAGGTTTCCTGGTGAACTTGAGATCCACTGCTGCCCCTGGACTCCGGAGTACTGCGACTCGCCGGGTGATAGACGACGTATTTCTGGGCGGACAGGATCTGGGCCTAGTGCGGCCTAGTCAGAGCAGTCTTCTTTCTGGAGCCGGGGAGTTTCCCAAAGGTCAGCACAGCCGTTTCTCCTGATTACTTCCCAATACACAGCGGATGGGTAAGAAATTGCAGCCCCGCCGGGACGTCTAGGAGGGCCCTCGTCAGAGGGATATCAGAGACTCCCTGTACAGCAGCAGACTCTCCTGTAGCACGGTCCCATCACCAATGCTCCCTGCAGGCTATGGCTCATCGGATGAGGATGATGGTTCCTGGCCCACAGATACTGCAGCAGGAATAGACTGGCTGGCTCCGTTGTCACTGGGAGATAGTGCAGCGAAGGGAAAAGCGGCAAAAAAAAGAGCACAGAAACTGAGGAAAGCAGCGGCTGCGGCTTCATGTGGGGTCGTGGGACCTGCTGCAGGCCCTGTACAGGGTCCTTCTGATGGAGATAGAATACACTCACCCAGTGGCGTGGAGGTATCGCAGAGGTGCGTACTTTTGCCACGGGAGAATGTGATCCGGGAAACGAATGCCTCTGTGGGGACAGAGGCCTCTTTGGAGGCCTGTCCACCTTCCTTGAAACCCTGCACTGTTGCTACCCCTACTACGGAGATAGATGACGCTCGTCCCACCACGATGGGAGACTACCGCCGTTTATAGAGGAAATAAAATCCCTGTGGACGACGGAGGTGTCTGGACTGCGGTCCGAAGTTGCGTCGGTGCGCTCTCGTGTGCAATACAGGCTCAGACCTCGGATGTGGCTGCGGAGCAGAATATACTTACATCGCAAGTTGACACCTTACGATCCCAAGTTGACTTACTGACTCGCTCGGTGGAGGCCCTCGAATCTAGACACCGCAGACGCAACATACGAGTCCGAGGTGCCCCGGAGTCGGTGCCAACGTCTGATTTGCTTTCCTATGTAAATCGCCTCGCTCATCATATAATAGGATCGCCCCCCAATGTTTCAGAACTGTTCGTCTCAGCCTCACGGATTCGTAAGCCCGCGACGGCCCCCAGAGATTCAACAAGAGATATTATTGCGATTGCCCGGGACGTAGCGACTAAGACTCGGATTATGTCAGCTCCTGGGGCCAGGACAGTGGTGAAGTTTGAAGGGGCAACGATGTCACTATACCAAGACCTACCGTTTGTCACCCTGCTGGCGCGACGTCGCTTCCGACTGGTGACAGGGTTTCTCCGTCTTAAAGAGGTTCCTTACCGTTGGGGGCTGGCTGGCTCGCTCGTGGTGACCCACGGGAACATACCATGCATCATCTCTGACCCGGCCGAGGCTTGGCCGATGCTAGCCAGTATTGGCTTGTCTCAGGATCCGGCGACTACTTCACCAGGCTAATTTTCTTTTTGTCTAGGACATTACCTGTTGCTTTTTCTACTAGGACTTTTTGAGGCAATGTTACCCCGCATACGCTTGGTTTAGCCAGTTCTTTTCAAGTTCTTCGTTGCTCGAGAGATTGCTCCCCCCTCCCCCCCCTCTTTTTTGTTATTTTGGCATTTTTGGGCTGTACAGAGAGTATCCTCGGTCGCCCTGGCCTCGTGACTAATTCACTCCTTGGCCTTCCCCACAGTCCTTGGGCTATGAGGTTTGTGCCGGGAATGTCACTTTTTGGCCTTTGCCATATTATATATTTTTTTCTTTCTCTGTATTATATTATTTTTTTTTGAATTTTTTTAATTTTATTTTCTCCTCCCTCCTCCCTTTTAATACAATGCGTATTCTAGTTCTTTTGATGTCCTTCTCCTGCCCCCCCCTTATTATGAGACGTATTGGGCACTTTGAGTATGCTTTTATTTCTATGAGTCTGTCCTCTATCAAGGACAGGTTAGCCCTTCAGCGTGTTATTGCAGATGACTCATTATGACCATTGGTAGATGTTTTATTTATACCGATGCCCTGTATTTACTTAGATGGCTTTATGCGGCCCTGCGTGGCCACTTTCTCAACGCTGGTTTTTTGTCTGACTATGCAAAACTTCTAAAATAAAGAATTAAAAAAAAAAAAAAAGAACTGGGAGGTTGGTCCCGGTGGGCGGTAGATGACTGCCACCCTGAGAGCCAGAGGAGAGAACAGGCGGATGCAGTGTGTCTCGAAGGAGGAGAAGGAGAGGGATGGGGGTGGAGGGAGATGCTGGTAGGTGCAGGTGGGAGAGAGCAGGATTCCGACCCCGCCACCATTTCTCTCACCCGGTCTGGGGGTATGGCTCAAGTGTAGACCGCCATATGAGAGAGCAGCAACGGAGGCCGTGTCAGGCCTTCAGTTGAACTTTGCTCTAATTAGTATTCTATGACCAAGTTGACAGTTTGGAAATACATCTTGCCCAAGAATCTGCAGTCATGTGTAAATGTCTTAAGCTCATCCAAGATAAGGGCAGAGGCTAGAAAAGAGGGAGTAAAAGGTCCAGTAGGAAACATATGTTCTTTCTTGTTATAGAATGAACATTAGGAACACTTAAGTAACTGTAAAATGTTTTATCATGTATTAAATCATATGTTACACTTTTGATATAGTATGTGGGCGTGTCCCTCTGTTATAGGATAAGCCAAAAATCATGTAAACGTCATGGAATGCATATAAACCCATGTAACCAAAATAAGACAGAGAACGAAGCGAAGAAAACTTGGTGTCATCATGTGTGATTATTTCCATCTACTTCCTTCTCTCTGGTCAACCAGGAGTTATTTTGTTACGGAGACATATTTATCAGTTAGAGAATAGAAGATTACGGACACACATCATGCTGAGGCAGAATTTTCCTGCTATCACAGATTAAAGGTGTGTAGGGAGGAATTTTGTGACCCGAGGGTAATAGCTTAGGGAAGGATTTGCGTCCTAAATGGAGATGTCTACCTGCCATTGACAAATTTATCTTTCTTTGTTTTGTTGCTATTAGAGAGTATCAGACTGGAAATGGCTCTTCTAGGTGAGTCAAATAAGAGCTAAAAAATTTACCACAATCAGATCTTTAAAATGCTTCTTCCTTGCGAATCCTCTCATGTGCAGCAAGAGATTCCACACGGCTAAAACATTTCCCACATACACAACATGGATAAGTCATCTTTCATGAGTTTTCCGATGTCTATAAAAGTTGGAGCTCTGACCAAAACATTTCCCACAATCAGAACAGGAATATGGCCTCGCTCCTGTGTGAGTTGTCATATGGTCAACCAGATTTGATTTACAGGTAAAACACGTTCCACATTCCACACACACGTAAGGTTTCTCCCCTGTGTGACCTCTCTGATGCACAATAAGGCCTGAGCGATAGGCAAAACATTTCCCACATTCAGAACATGAAAATGGCTTTTCTCCTGTGTGAGTTCTCTTATGGTTAACCAGAGTTGATTGAAAACTAAAACATTTCCCACAGTCAGAACACGAAAAAGGCTTCTCTCCTGTGTGACCTCTCTGATGCGCAATAACAGCTGAACGTTTAGTAAAACATCTCCCACATTGAGAACATGAAAAATGCTTCTCTCCGGTGTGAATTCTCTGATGATTATCCAGAGTTGATTTAAAACGAAAACATTTCCCACAGTCTGAACATGGAAAAGGTTTCTCTCCTGTGTGAATCCTCTGGTGTTCGCTAAGATATGATGCAGAGTTAAAACATTTCCCACAGACGGAACACTTTATAGGCTGCATTTCCGAGTGACTTCTCATGTGCGTGAGAAGAGATACTCCAGTGGTACAGCCTTTCCCACACTCAGAACATGTAAACGGCATTTGCCTTGTGCGAGTTGTCCGATTTCTAACATCAGTTTTCCGCTGATGAGATTTAAGATCAAAACATTCCCCAAAATCAGAGCTTGAAGATGACGTTTCCTCCATTACTTCTTTTTTAATATCTGTCGGCATCAGGCAATTTACAGAAGATCCTTCCTCTGCAGACGCCTTCGACCCAAACCCATCATTTTCCCAGGTCATTAGGGAATTTCTCATTTCTTCATTGTGACTTTTATCCAAAATCTCATCTGAAAGAAACGAATAGAGAAGAGAATGTTAAAATGATTACAAAAAGGAAACAAAACGACACGAGAAGCCGAACACCAATACAATTATTACATTAAAAATGTAGAAATTAAACAATTACATTGATATTAGTATAACTCGAGGCTATAAAATGACCCGTTTATTACACTTTAATCAGATTTTAACTCTATTTAAATAAATTCAACGCGTTAGATTTGGGGAAATCGATACAGACAGACCTGTTGTAACCAGTGAATATTAACAACGATTATCTGCATCAAACCACGTGTGAAACATACCTGAACACGATTCCTGCTTCCCCAAGAAGCTGTTATCCAGCCCAATATTCACCAAATTCCCCATCTCCTTCCATTCCCGGCGCCTCCTGACACACGGCTCCTCCCCTCTCTCCATCTCCCGGCGCCCCCGGACACACGGCTCCTCCCCTCTGTCCATCTCCCGGCGCCTCCAGACACACGGTTCCTCCCCTCTCTCCATGGCGGATATAAGTGCAGGAATCCCATTGATCCGTCCTGTGTGAAAAGAAAATGTCCAGAAAGATCTTATGATCCAACAGCAATAGAAGATGTTTTGTATGAAGCTGCCTGTGAAGGAGGGGGAGACTTTCTTACCCAGAGAGCATAGGGTCTGGTAATTCTCCATCATCACATCCCTGTAAAGCTCCTTCTCTTCTTCCTTTAAACAGTCCCACTCCTCCTGGGAGAAGTAAACGGCCACGTCCTCAAACTCACATTCAGCCTAAACAGCAAATGACCTCATTAATGTGACGCCATTATTTATCAGCACAAACTCACATATACCATGAGGAAGATTTCCTGCTTTCCCTGGCAATCTGGCGTCTCCCCCCGTGTAACTCATTCAAGCTTCCCCTCCCCCATCACTGGAGGAAGAAGGGGGGAGATAAGAGACATTGCAATGTCTGGGTCAATGTCTGCCTTACCTGTCCGTTCAGCCACTCCTCTGTCTCTGACATGTGACCCGGGAACCTCTCCATCACCTCCTCCGCCTCTGACATGTGACCCGGGGACCTCTCCATCACCTCCTCCTTCATTTTTAGTCGCTGGGAGGCGTGTGGGATCTTGCGTTCTCCAAAATCTCTAGGTTTTTGTGGTCAGTGACTGCGTTGGATGTGAGGTCTGGGGGTCTTAACGATAGAGACAGGAGACATTACTGTATAGTATTGTAAATAAAAGATGTTAAAAGTGAATAAATGCAATAAAAGACATGGAGGGATGTGAAAGCAGCGGGACTGAACATGGACGTTGGTTACATTCTATACCTATACTATCGATATATATTCTGTAATCTTATACATAGAATTCACACATTATATTGCACTTTACACGTGGATTCCGGCTTCTTACATTAAGTCTCTGGGCGGAGGTCGAGCTCCATGCATGATCAATGCTTCAACACAAGGTCAAGAATCGCTAATTCCCACAGATTCCCATATCACAGCTCTGACACAATGTCCCACTTTCTAGTCCTCCTGTCGCCTCACTTTGCAGTGAACAAAACAGCTAAAGTTCCCAATGTCAGAGACTGTCATCCCGAGTGTGAAGACGCTGAGTTAAGAGGCACCGTATTTCACTGCCGCCGAACATTCACCGTATTTCACTGCCGCCGAACAGGCGCCGTATTTCACTGCTACCTAACAGGCACCGTATTTCACTGCCGCCGAACAGCACCGTATTTCACTGCCGCCGAACAGGCACCGTATTTTACTGCCACCGAAAATGCACCGTATTTCACTGCCGCCGCCTCCCCCCTATGATAGATTTTATCCTCAGTCTGTTCAACACTCATAGTCTTCAAGATAGGCTGGGGGCCCACGGACTCTGGTGGACCTCCGCAATGGTACTGGAGAGTCATGCCGAAACGGAGCACCATCCATCTCCAACTGGACAGTGTCCCGAAGATCGCCCGTGAGTGGCGACGGCTCTACGGCCCCTAGTACCTCCGCCTCTTCGGAAATGGACACGGGTGGTGTAGGCAAACCTGTAGGAACACAGTTCTCCAGTGGGCCTGAGAACACCCTGGGATTCCCATCCGGCACTGGTCCGGTCAGCCGGCGCCGCAGCTGATCAATGTGGTGTCTGATTGTACAATCATTTCCCAGAGTAACCTCGTATGACAACGGGCCCGTTATCTTAGTTACCCTGGCTGCCACCCAAGGTGCCCTACTCCCATAGTTCCTGGCCCATACCAATTCACCTGGCTGTAAGTTCCTGGGGGGTTTGGGCTGAGCCATCTCTGCCGCTACTCTGTCTGGGTGAAGACGGTGAAGTTTCGTTGTGAGCCGGCAGCCCCACCGCAGCTCTGCTGGGCTGCGACCGGTTGCTGTAGTAGGAGTTGTGTGTTGACACAGGAGGAAATTCGCCAGGCGGTGATTCCAGTCCCCATTTGTCATCTGCTTGAGCGCCTCCTTTGTGGTCCTGACCATTCGTTCCGCCTGACCGTTGGTCGTGGGGTGGAAAGGAGAGGATTTTATGTGCCGAATCATGTTGGCGTTGAGGAATGATTGAAACTCTGCTGCCGTGAATTGTGCCCCATTGTCGGAAACTATTACATCTGGCTGACCATGTGTCGCGAACAGCCGGCGCAACTCTCGGATGACCCTGGTCGTTGTCATCGATGAGACTGGTACCACTTCCAACCACTTGGAATAACTGTCCACTACTATCAGGAATACCTGCCCCTGGAAGGGGCCCGCAAAGTCAATATGAACACGGGACCATGGGGCATGCGTGGTCTCCCAACGGTGCACTGGTGCCTGAGGCATCTCCGGTCAACTTTCCTGGCAACCCTGGCAACTCCTTACTTGCTTCTCTATGTCTTTGTCCAAGCGCAGCCACCACAAGTAGCTCCTGGCTAGAGCCTTCATCCGAACAATTCCTGGGTGCCCCTCATGTAGGGAATCCAGCACCTTGGAGCGAAGACTGGGTGGAATGATGACCCTGCTGCCCCACAGTACACATCCCTTGTGGGCCGACAGTTCATTTTTTCGAGAAAATAAGTTTTGGAACTCAGACCCTGGCCGGGCCACTGGCCATCCCCTTAACACCCAGTTGAGAACTCGGCTAAGCGTTCTATCCGTGGTGGTTTCAGCTGCAACATCCCCTGCATGTAGGGGTATGTCAGGCAGCTCCTGGATCGCCAGAATATGACAAGCTGGGGCCGGATCTGGCTCAGTCAGTGGTAGAGGCAGACGGCTGAGAGCATTGGCATGGCCCATTTCCTTGCCCGGCCTGTGTACTAGCTGGTACGAGTAGGCGGCCATGAAAATGGACCATCGTAGCATTCGCGGAGACAGGATCTGCGGTGTCTGTTTGTCAGCTGTGAAGAGACCAAGCAGTGGTCTGTAAAGATGGTGAAGGTACGTCCATATAAGAAGTCATGGAACTTCTTAATGCCAGCCACTATGGCGAGTGCTTCCTTGTCTATCCGGGCGTAGTTCCTTTCAGCCGTAGATAACGTCCTAGAATAGTATGCGATGGGAGCCTCTCTACCATCTGGCATCCTGTGGCTTAGTACTGCCCCAATGCCGTATGGCGAAGCATCACAGGCTAGTGTTACTGGTAGTGTTTCGTTGAAATGAACTAGGACGGAGTCCGAGGACAGCAATGATTTTACCGCGTTGAAAGCTTTGTTTTGAGTGCTCGACCAGACCCAGGGTGCTTGTTTGTCCAGGAGGCGGTGTAGCGGTTCTGCCAGGGCAGCCTTATGCGGTAAGAAGGAATGGTAAAAATTTAGCAAACCCAGGAATGCTTGGAGCTCCCCCTTGGATTTTGGAGTAGGGGCTTGCTGAATTGCTTGTAGCTTTACTTCAGATGGGTGGATGCCGGCAGCATCGATGCAGAACCCCAGGAAGTCGGTGGATTCTACGCCGATCCGGCACTTTTCCCTCTTGAGTTTAAGGCCGGCTTCACGGAAACATTGGAGTACTGCGCGGAGACGTTCGGCCAGGACTGATGCCGATTCTCCCGCGATCAGGACGTCGTCAAAGTATGGGCAGACGCCGGGAATGTTCTTCAGTGTCCGTTCCATAATACTTTGGAACAACCCTGGTGCTACGCTTACCCCAAACTGCAAATCGGCGCACTCGGAATGCACCTCTGTGTGTAACTATTGTTTGTGCTTCTGCGGTAGCATCATCTACCGGTAGCTGCTGGTAGGCCTGAGCGAGAACTAGCTTAGCGAATATTCGGCCTCCCTGGAGCGAGGCGAGGATGTGGCTTACCACTGGCACAGGATAAGCATGCTGCTGTAGTGCCTTATTTATGGTGCACTTGTAGTCTGCACAAATACGAACGTCCCCGGTAGGCTTAACTGGGGTCACTATGGGAGTCTCCCACTGCCTACTGTCCACGGGTTGGAGCACTTCCTGCTTTACCAGCTTGTCTAGTTCTGCATCAATTTTATGCTTCAATGCAAAAGGAACCCTACGCGGTTTTAATCGGATTGGAGGCACTGCTGGATCAAGGTTGAGTACAATGGGTGCCCCTTTGTATTGTCTCAGTTCAGTGCTGAATACGTCAGCGTATTCTTGACATACCGCTTTAAGATCTTTAATCTTTCAAGATTCTTTTCTTTCAGGAATAGTACCAGAGGATTGGAGAAAAGCTGATGTGGTCCCTATATTTAAGAAAGGTTTAAAATTTGTGCCTGGGAATTATAGACCTGTGAGCTTAACATCTGTGGCTGGGAAAGTATTTGAGGGGTTACTAAGGGATAATATTCAGGAATTTATTGGGAGGTATAATGTAATTGGCAAAAATCAGCATGGTTTCATGAAACACAGATCATGTCAGACTAACCTAATTACGTTCTATGAGGAAGTAAGTAGAAGTATAGATCAGGGGGTCGCAGTGGATGTGATTTACTTAGATTTTCCCAAAGCTTTCGACACAGTTCCACACAAAAGGTTACTATTTAAATTGAGAAAAATTGGTCTAGATGAAAATACTTGTTCTTGGATAGAGAACTGGCTAAAAGATAGGGTACAGAGAGTGGTCATAAATGGTACATTTTCAAGATGGACACCAGTGGTAAGCGGTGTCCCTCAGGGGTCTGTTATAGGACCAATACTATTCAATAGGGTTGCACCGATACCGATACTAGTATCGATATCGGTGCCGATACCGGGTACTGCAGGAGTACTTGGTACTCGTGCAGTACCCCCGATATTTTTTTCCGATACCGGAAGCCGGCATTGAGCCGGCTTGCCGGTATCCGAGGGGCTGCGGCGGCTGTCCGAATGCTCTATCGGCATTCGGACAGCCGCCCCTGGAGCTCTGCGATACTTACCTTCCTTCAGCGCCGCCGGGAAAGTCTTCGCGCGCGTGCGCTGGTTGGAAGGACCCAGCCGCGACCACGTGGGACCATGTGATCACGGCTGGGGTCCTTCCAACCAGCGCACGCGCGGAAACTTTCCCGGCGTCGCTGAAGGAAGGCAAGTATAAACAAAGTGAGCAGCTGCAGGGCCTGTCCGAATGCCGATAGAGCATTCAGACAGGCCCTGCAGCTGCTCTCTGCTCATACTTACCTTCCTTCAGCGACGCCGGGAAAGTTTCCGCGCGTGCGCTGGTTGGAAGGACCCCAGCCGTGATCACATGGTCCCACGTGGTCGCGGCTGGGGTCCTTCCAACCAGCGCGCGCGAAGACTTTCCCGGCGTCGCTGAAGGAAGGTAAGTATGAGCGGAGCGGAGGGGGGGGCATATCCATGAGCAATGGGGCAATATCCATGAGCAATGGGGCAATATCCATGAGCAATGGGGCAATATCCATGAGCAGGGGGGCATATCCATGAGCAGGGGGGCATATCCATGAGCAATGGGGCATATCCATGAGCAGGGGGGCATATCCATGAGCAGGGGGCATATCCATGAGCAGGGGGGCATATCCATGAGCAGGGGGGCATATCCATGAGCAATGGGGCAATATCCATGAGCAATGGGGCAATATCCATGAGCAATGGCATATCCATGAGCAATGGGGCATATCCATGAGCAATGGGGCATATCCATGAGCAGGGGGCATATCCATGAGCAGGGGGCATATCCATGAGCAGGGGGCATATCCATGAGCAATGGGGCATATCCATGAGCAGGGGGGCATATCCATGAGCAGGGGGGCATATCCATGAGCAGGGGGCATATCATGAGCAATGGGGCAATATCCATGAGCAATGGGGCATATCCATGAGCAAGGGGGCATATCCATGAGCAAGGGGGCAATATCCATGAGCAATGGGGCATATCCATGAGCAGGGGGGCATATCCATGAGCAAGGGGGCAATATCCATGAGCAAGGGGGCAATATCCATGAGCAATGGGGCATATCCATGAGCAAGGGGGCATATCCATGAGCAAGGGGGCATATCCATGAGCAAGGGGGCAATATCCATGAGCAAGGGGGCAATATCCATGAGCAATGGGCATATCCATGAGCAATGGGCATATCCATGAGCTGGGGGGCATATCCATGAGCTGGGGGGGCAATTATCCATGAGCTGGGGGGCATATCCATGAGCTGGGGGGGCAATTATCCATGAGCAGGGGGCATATCTATGAGACCTGGGGGCTTTATAGGAGGTCTGTTCTTATTGAAAGCGTCACATGGCATAAAATAAAAGTATCGGTAATTGGTATCGGTGAGTACTTGAACAAAAGTATCGGTACTCGTACTCGGTCTTAAAAAAGTGGTATCGGTGCATCCCTACTATTCAATTTATTTATAAATGACCTTGAGATAGGCATTGAAAGTCATGTATCAGTGTTTGCAGATGACACAAAACTAGGAAAAGTAATACAATGCGAGCAGGATGTTACTTCGCTACAGGGGGATTTAGATAGATTGGGGGACTGGGCACTTAAATGGCAGATGAGATTTAATCTAGATAAATGCAAAGTTATGCACTTTGGAGTGAAGACACACAAGTAATTTATACCCTAAATGGTACGGAGTTAGGGAAATCCAAGCAGGAGAAGGATTTGGGAATAATCATAGACTTCAAACTAAGTAACAATGTGCAATGTCAAACAGCAGCCGCCAAGGCCAGCAAAGTATTGGCATGCATTAAAAGGGGAGTTCACTCTCGGGATGAAAACATAATTTTGCCTCTGTATAAATCAATGGTCAGGCCGCACCTTGAATATGCCGTGCGATTTTGGGCACCTGTCTTAAAAAAAGATATTATAGCGTTAGAAAAAGTGCAGAGACGGGCAACTAAATTAATAGGGGGGATGGAAGGGTTAAGTTATGAGGAAAGACTAACAAGCTTAAACTTTAGTTTAGAGAAAAGGCGCCTTAGAGGGGATCTGATAACCTTATATAAATATATACGGGGCCATTATCAACCATTGTCTGATAACCTATTCATTAACAGGACTATACACAGGACACGGGGTCATCCATTTACACTGGAAGAAAGAAAATTTAGCTTAAAGCATAGGAAGGGTTATTTTACGGTGAGAACAATAAAGCTGTGGAATTCTCTGCCTGTTGAGGTGGTTGGGTCAGAGTCTGTACAGACTTTTAAAAAATGACTGGATGACTTCCTGCAGACACAGAATATTAAGGGTTATAATATTTAATATGTGGGTAAAAGCTTCTTGATCCAAGGAGAATCTGACGCCATCTGGGGGCAAGAAGAATTTTTTTCCCAGTATGTTGCATATTTCAGACTGGGTTTTTTGCCTTCTTTTGGATCAACAGCAGTAGGTTATGTGGGAGAGGCTGAACCCGATGGACACATGTCTTTTTTCAGCCTATATAACTATTTAACTATGTAAGATCGGTTATTTGGGGTCGATGGATGCCCGTTACCCTGATGCCCAGGGCCTCAAACCAGTCCTAGGAGGCTGGTACGCGGCCCCTCTACGACCACCACACTGAGGGCACCCTCGAACTCTCTGAATTGTGCCCTAATGGTGGCTTCGCCTCTTACGGGAACACAGCGATTCTGGAAGTCTGTTAGCACTAAGTCCGATGATTTGAGCGGAATTTGCCGTCGGCTACGGTTGCGAATATGGTCAAAAGTGGTAGAGGAAATAATGGACAGAGCCGATCCAGTATCTAACTCCATGGAGCATGGGACCCCTTGAAGTTTTAGGTGGAGTCTTATCTTCTCTTTGATGGGACGTTGGGCCCCTGTGCGTTGGATGCTACGCCTTCCCGAGCAGTATTCAACTCTGTTCTGTCCTGGGGGCCTTTTTCCCTGACGACTTCTGCAAACTCTAGCAATGTGCCCTTGCTTTCCACAGGCACGGCATACTGCTGTGCGGAATCTGCACTCTGCTTTTTCGTGCTGTCCCCCGCAACTTGCGCAGCTCTGTGGGGGAGTTGCTTTCTCTATGGAGCATGGCCGTCTGAGTGGCTCTCTCAGCAAGCGATCGATTTCTTCAATCTCCCTGCCCATTTCCGAGCCTTCTGCAGCCCCTTGGTGGATCGATAGGGGGGCTGGTGTGCGTTGATTGTGGCCGGGGGGTGTCTTCATGGCCCCCCCGACAGCCTCATCCGCCATGACTTCCTTCAATGCGTCTTTAAAAGTCAGTTTCTCCATGGCGAATAGGCGCCGCTGTAATTCTCTATTATGCAGCCCGCAAACGAGCCTGTTTCTGAGACGGTCTTCCAGATCAGAAAACTCACATTGGCGTGAAGCTTGGCGAAGAGCAGCCACAAACTCTGCTGCAGATTCCCCGGATCTCTGGGCACGTTGCTCGAATGCATGGCACCGGGCGATGACTGAGAGTTTAGGCTCAAAGTGTTCGCTTAATATTTCCTTGAGGTCTGCGTAGGCCATAGACTCTATGCTTGCCGGTGCTATCACGTTTTCAGCAATATCAAATGTGGCTTGTCCACAGACACATAGTAGGGTTGCTGCCTTCAGGCCATCGTCCGTGACCTGGTTAGCCCTGAGGTAGTTGTCTACTCGGGAGACATATGAGATCCACTGATCCGGGTGAGTAATATCGAACTCGTTGAGTCTTCCCAGATTGGTCATTTTGAGAAGGCCCCTGTGGTGCTGGTTAATGCCTGTACTACTGCAGTTGGAGCTGGGCTGCACTTAGTCCAGTGGACAGATTCCTCAGGTCCGTCTGTGCCTCCAGTGTGTCTTCCTTGCAGGCAGGGTGGGGAGAGTGGTCTGACCGGAGCTCTCTACTCGATATGACATCCAATGATTTCAGTCTCTAGGTTAGCAGCAGCTCTCGCCTCTGCAGGATCCCATCCGTCGTCGCCACTATTAGGTATTGTGCTGCAGTAATTACAGACAGCAATGATACAACCATTTTATTGAATCAACTGACAAATAACTGCCACTGAAACAGGGCTTCACACAACTCTATATACACAATACATAACAATTTGTATATTAATAGAGAGAGAATCAGCTCTGACCTGCCTCCTGGATCCCTCAATGCTGAGCTCTCTGACCCGGAAACACAATGACAACAAAGCAAACCTCTTCCTCTACTCCACAGGAAGCACTGCCTTAGAGTTCCAAACACACAAGACAAAATCCGGCTATACAATTGTCTCCAGTAGAGGGCACATGAAACACGCCCTAAAACAATCTCTACAGGAGGCTCTGCATTGTGTGGAATCTTGTATTTAGAGCTCTAACCAAGTCCTGACACAGAGGCTTCAACTAAACAAATGTAAAGTGCTCAGGTTAGATTATAAAGAGCTGATACTGAATGGAGGATCCTGACTGAAGCTCAGAGCTGGGTGTGTGTCTCTTCACATGGAAAGGGTTAAAGAAATGCTTTACCACAACATGAATAGAGCAACCACTCCGCTAACTCCCCGTATACTCATATATAGAGCTCAGGATCCTCTAACTCCCCGTATACTCATATATAGAGCTCAGGATCCTCTAACTCCCCGTATACTCATATATAGAGCTCAGGATCCGCTAATTCCCCGTATACTCATATATAGAGCTCAGGATCCTCTAATTCCCTGTATACTCATATATAGAGCTCAGGATCCGCTAATTCCCCGTATACTCATATATAGAGCTCAGGATCCGCTAACTCCCCGTATACTCATATATAGAGCTCAGGATCCGCTAACTCCCCGTATACTCATATATAGAGCTCAGGATCCTCTAATTCCCCGTATACTCATATATAGAGCTCAGGATCCGCTAACTCCCCGTATACTCATATATAGAGCTCAGGATCCGCTAACTCCCCGTATACTCATATATAGAGCTCAGGATCCTCTAATTCCCCGTATATTCATATATAGAGCTCAGGATCCGCTAATTCCCCGTATACTCATATATAGAGCTCAGGATCCTCTAACTCCCCGTATACTCATATATAGAGCTCAGGATCCTCTAACTCCCCGTATACTCATATATAGAGCTCAGGATCCTCTAACTCCCCGTATACTCATATATAGAGCTCAGGATCCGCTAATCCCCGTATACTCATATATAGAGCTCAGGATCCGCTAACTCCCCGTATACTCATATATAGAGCTCAGGATCCTCTAACTCCCCGTATACTCATATATAGAGCTCAGGATCCTCTAACTCCCCGTATACTCATATATAGAGCTCAGGATCCTCTAACTCCCCGTATACTCATATATAGAGCTCAGGATCCGCTAACTCCCCGTATACTCATATATAGAGCTCAGGATCCGCTAATTCCCCGTATACTCATATATAGAGCTCAGGATCCTCTAATTCCCCGTATACTCATATATAGAGCTCAGGATCCGCTAACTCCCCGTATACTCATATATAGAGCTCAGGATCCTCTAATTCCCCGTATACTCATATATAGAGCTCAGGATCCTCTAATTCCCCGTATACTCATATATAGAGCTCAGGATCCTCTAATTCCCCGTATACTCATATATAGAGCTCAGGATCCTCTAACTCCCCGTATACTCATATATAGAGCTCAGGATCCGCTAACTCCTCGTATACTCATATATAGAGCTCAGGATCCGCTAACTCCCCGTATACTCATATATAGAGCTCAGGATCCGCTAAGTCCCCGTATACTCATATATAGAGCTCAGGATCCTCTAATTCCCCGTATACTCATATATAGAGCTCAGGATCCGCTAACTCCCCGTATACTCATATATAGAGCTCAGGATCCGCTAATTCCCCGTATACTCATATATAGAGCTCAGGATCCTCTAATTCCCCGTATACTCATATATAGAGCTCAGGATCCGCTAACTCCCCGTATACTCATATATAGAGCTCAGGATCCTCTAATTCCCCGTATACTCATATATAGAGCTCAGGATCCTCTAATTCCCCGTATACTCATATATAGAGCTCAGGATCCGCTAACTCCCCGTATACTCATATATAGAGCTCAGGATCCGCTAATTCCCCGTATACTCATATATAGAGCTCAGGATCCTCTAATTCCCCGTATACTCATATATAGAGCTCAGGATCCGCTAACTCCCCGTATACTCATATATAGAGCTCAGGATCCACTAATTCCCGTATACTCATATATAGAGCTCAGGATCCGCTAACTCCCCGTATACTCATATATAGAGCTCAGGATCCGCTAAGTCCCCGTATACTCATATATAGAGCTCAGGATCCGCTAACTCCCCGTATACTCTTATATAGAGCTCAGGATCCTCTAATTCCCCGTATACTCATATATAGAGCTCAGGATCCTCTAATTCCCTGTATACTCATATATAGAGCTCAGGATCCTCTAATTCCCCGTATACTCATATATAGAGCTCAGGATCCTCTAACTCCCCGTATACTCATATATAGAGCTCAGGATCCACTAATTCCCCGTATACTCATATATAGAGCTCAGGATCCTCTAATTCCCCGTATACTCATATATAGAGCTCAGGATCCGCTAACTCCCCGTATACTCATATATAGAGCTCAGGATCCACTAATTCCCGTATACTCATATATAGAGCTCAGGATCCTCTAATTCCCCGTATACTCATATATATAGAGCTCAGGATCCTCTAATTCCCCGTATACTCATATATAGAGCTCAGGATCCGCTAATTCCCCGTATACTCATATATAGAGCTCAGTATCCTCTAATTCCCCGTATACTCATATATAGAGCTCAGGATCCGCTAATTCCCCGTATACTCATATATAGAGCTCAGGATCCGCTAACTCCCCGTATACTCATATATAGAGCTCAGGATCCGCTAACTCCCCGTATACTCATATATATAGAGCTCAGGATAGGCTAACTCCCCGTATACTCATATATATAGAGCTCAGGATCCGCTAATCCCCGTATACTTATATATAGAGCTCAGGATCCTCTAATTCCCCGTATACTCATATATAGAGCTCAGGATCCTCTAATTCCCTGTATACTCATATATAGAGCTCAGGATCCTCTAATTCCCCGTATACTCATATATAGAGCTCAGTATCCTCTAATTCCCCGTATACTCATATATAGAGCTCAGGATCCGCTAACTCCCCATATACTCATATATAGAGCTCAGGATCCACTAATTCCCCGTATACTCATATATAGAGCTCAGGATCCTCTAATTCCCCGTATACTCATATATAGAGCTCAGGATCCGCTAATTCCCCGTATACTCATATATATAGCTCAGGATCCTCTAATTCCCCGTATACTCATATATAGAGCTCAGGATCCTCTAATTCCCCGTATACTCATATATAGAGCTCAGGATCCTCTAATTCCCCGTATACTCATATATAGAGCTCAGGATCCTCTAATTCCCCGTATACTCATATATAGAGCTCAGGATCCGCTAATTCCCCGTATACTCATATATAGAGCTCAGGATCCTCTAATTCCCCGTATATTCATATATAGAGCTCAGGATCCTCTAATTCCCCGTATACTTGTAGCGCTCACTCCCGGAGGAGCCGCTGAAAATGAACCACGGGTCAGTCTCCCCGCACTAGGGAATAAATATACTCCAACACAGTTGTGAGTTTTTATATTTATATAGTTTACTAAAATCTTGAGCAGATGTTGAAACACGGTATTTACAAATATTATTACAATATTTTCGTATCACGGTAAAACGCGCAGCGGAAAAGAAACGAAACACGAGGCTTCGTATTTCGGAAAATAAAATATTCGCGACCGAACATAAAAGAATGCAATTTCCCGATAGTCCAGAAAAAGGGGACACGTAGCGAAACCCCAAACATACAATCCCTTCGTATTACGGCAAACGCGCAGCGGAAAAAGAGAAAAATGTATTCGGAACGTATCTTTGTCTTTAACCCCCGTTCCGATTCGTAAAAGGAAATGAGTCCTGCACAAGTTAAGTTCCAGAATGTGAGAAGCGTATCTGTGTGTGTGTGTGGTACCCGGGTACTGTTCAACTGGCCAGTGAATTTATTAAAGGAAGGTCTTCGACTAGTCAGTTGGGGCCCTGTAAACTTTAAAGAGAAAACAGCAGAGCGTCCTTTAATCATACAACAGCCTTGGAGGCCTCTCACCCATCCGATGACTGCTTTAGGCTCCGCTGACCCAGGACGTCTCTCCACCCGATTTTGACTGGGGATACTAGCGGCCCGATCCGTTGTCTGACTCCATACAGCTTATCCAGCTCACCGCCTGCTCTCCGTTCGATTTCCCCGGTCTGCAGCAATGCCTGGATTCCGGCGGGTCTTCTTCTCCTCAGCTGGGGTGATCCTCTCCGCAATAACAGGTCTCTCTTGGTCTCTCTGGGCTATCTCTGGGTCTCTGGCGTAAGCCCTCTCGTGATCTCCTACAATACGTCTCCTCTCTCTCCTTCCCTGGCGCGCTCTGGAACCTTCTCCACGAGGCAGAGGATGTAAGTGTCCAGTCCCCACCCACTTCCTGTCTTCTTGCAAAGCATGCCGGGCATTGTAGTCCCAATGTCCAGCATCTCCGATCGCGACAGTCTCCATCTTGTGGCCAAAAATAGGTACTGCCACAGCAAGATTTTTAGCACAGCGCTACACTCATATATAGAGCTCAGGATCCTCTAATTCCCCGTATACTCATTGTAGCTGTTGAGACATGTTTTTTTGAGATGTGTTGTCCCTTGCATGTTTGGAGGTGTGGGAGGCGGGAGCCAGCACTTCCTTGTTTCAAGAGCTGTATACACCAGAGACAGTAGGCAGGAGTGTCCACAGAATAAAAGAGCAAAAAGATATCTGTATGAAGCATGCCATTTCTTTAAAACTGTGCTGCTACAGTGGAAATGTAAGAACTCATCTGCATTGGTCTAGAGGCGCACACGATAATTTACCTCTGTATTTGTTTTATAGTGTATATAGCGATGTTTATATCCCTTTACATGGACCATGTGATCTGTTAATAATGTAACTGGATTTATCGTATTTCTGTTGGAAAGACATGTTCATTTAGCATGAGAGACGTGTAAAGGGTTTATGCCTATATTAAACATTATTTGGTTTTATTTCTTGTAGTTTTTACGGTGTCAGCTAAGAAAGAGAGAGACAGAGTCTGAGGCTCATACCACCCTTCAAGAGCAGTCAATAAAGACTCTGATGAGATGGTATGTCACCCCGGCGTTCCTCCATAGAGCTGACCCCTCGATTCCAGATCTGTGCTGGAGACTGTGCAGTGCCCGTGGTACTCAGGGTCACATGTGGTGGACTTGTCCGTGATTGTCAAATACTGGGAGGAGGTTGGTACCCTGCTGCACCAGGTATTCCGGATTCCTGTCCCGTTGGATCCCTGGACCTACCTCTTCGCTAGACCGGTGCTTGCCCTGTCACCTGTCCAGAACCGCCTCCTCTCCAAGATCTTATTGGCGGCCAGGAAAGCGGTTGCGGAGCAATGGCGCTCAATTACCTTACCTTCTGTATCACGTGTCCATCAGATAATGGATGATCTTTCACCACACTATGTCCTCATTTACAAAAACATGGGAATCCTGGGAGTCCACGAATGACTGAGGGACTGTGAGATATTGCGACGTCTTCGTATGTCCTGGTTGGGCGACATTGGTATGTTGCACTGATATTGGGTATGTCGTCTCTTTATTTGTAATGGATGCTGGATGGCCTATGGCAGTTTGCCTGTGAAACCCCCCCCCCTTATCCTTTGTCTTCTTTTATTTGTTTATATTTGCTTGTTTTACCCTAAATAAAGTCCTTAAGTATTTTAGCAGGAAGGATACATTCTCCAGATATCTCTCGTTTCCAAGTATGTCCAGCACAATATAAACCCACATTTCTGAATATTGAGACACAGACTCTGACCTGCAGCCGGGATCCCTCCTTTAGCGTGATCCTTTCTGCTGCCAGAAAAACGTTTCTCCCACCAATTGTGTGAGATTCAAACGGTTTCCTCAGATCCAGAACAAAGACTGCAGTAGAGCTACAAACAGACGAGATCCACTCTGCTTATTGAATTGTCTCCAGCAGAGGGCACATGAGATGTCATAACGCTGATACATGTTAAATCTCATGTATTATTTTATAATGGAACAAATCACGAGACAGGAGTAGCCGGAAGCGTTCCTCTCACTAATACTCCAGCTCTTCTGGTAATGGTGGGCTGGTGACCTCACACCCACCAAGCGAAGACCAGCATACCACTGTGTGTGTTGCTGTGTAGGAAATGTAGAAGTGATCTAGCAGGAAATTCTTCATTTATACATTTTTGGACAAGACACAAGGACGCGTACGTGATATTAGTGCAAACTAAGCAAAACGATATAAAGGAGGAAAAAGGGGGGGTAAGTGCAGGGGAGAGGCATCTAGGTGGGACCCATCTTGTTCCACTGCAGGAAGGCCATGTCCGGACCACCTTGGCTCCTTTCTTTACATATTATCCTTAATACGCACGAGTTCCTGTACCATGAATGATTAAAAAAAAAACAAAGGAGTCAAAGAAGAAGGTACCATATGTATGTTAGTAACAAGGAAGGGAAGCAGGTCCATACTGTCCATAAGACCAAGGAAAACCTTGGCGCCCCAGTTGTATCTGAACTACACGTTCCATGATGCTCTGCTAGGCTTGTGTGTGGCTAACCATCATGGAACAATCTGAAACACCTGGGGTGCCGAGGTTTGCCATTGTGACAGATCTCCCTATAACCCGCTGGGGTATCTCCTCCAAACCGGTGCTTCCCTTACAAGGCTGCCCGTCCACTGGGTCCGTAGTCCTGCGATGTTGCAATCATCCGATGTCGTCTGACCGATCCTACAACATGCAGGTGAATCAGCCCTCTTCCACTGCATCCGACCACCGACGGACAATTTCAGATGATTTTATGTGATTACAACAGATGTGAGATCCTTTCAATCTCAATTGATTTTATCAGAGGATGCCGGGACGATCTGGTACAAGTTTACATGAAAAAGATACATTGTATAGTTAGACCGCTGAGCTGCGCAGGGAAACATGAAAAATATGCATTGTATAGTTAAACCGCTGTGCCGCGGCAGGGAAACATGAAGAAGATGATTTGTATAGTATAACTGGCATGTCCGGGGGAAACGAGAAAAGATACATTGTATAGGAAAACCTCCAATCGTGAAGCCCATAGGATTCAATGGAAAAAGTATTAATGTTTTTATTCAACAGTTTATTTATTTATTTTTTAAAAAAGATGATTAAAAACAAGATTTTTAATCTTAGATTAAAAACAAAGGAAGGAAGGTATGTAGAAGAGGATAAAAGTCTCATTGACTGCCTCAATGAATATTTTTGTTCAGTCTTTGCAGAAGAAAAGGAAGGAAAGGGACCTCAGTTAGGAGGAAACACTAACGAGACATTTACATATGAGTTTACAGAGGAGGAGGTTATACAGCAGCTGTCTAAAGTAAAGACAAATAAGTCAATGGGGCCTGATGGGATCCACCGTAAGTTATTAAAAGAGCTCAGTGATGTAATAGCAAAACCATTAACAGATTTATTTAACCAATCCTTGTTAACGGGAGTCGTCCCAGAAGACTGGAAATTAGCAAATGTTGTGCCCATTTACAAGAAGGGTAGTAGGGAGGAATGTGGGAACTATAGGCCAGTTAGTCTTACGTCAGTAGTGGGGAAATTAATGGAAACCATGTTAAAGGAAAGGATTGTTGAACATCTAAAAACACATAGATTACAGGATCAGAAACAACATGGTTTACCTCAGGGAGATCATGCCAACTAATCTCATTGATTTTTTTGATTGGGTAACAAAAAATAATAGACACAGGTGGTGCAGTAGACATTGCTTATTTAGATTTCAGTAAGGCTTTTGATACTGTTCCGCATAGAAGCTTATCAATAAATTGCAATCTTTGAGCTTGGATTCCAATATTGTTGAATGGATTAGGTAGTGGCTGAGTGACAAGCAACAGAGGGTTGTGGTAAATGGAGTTTATTGGGCGCAAGGTCTTGTTACCAGTGGGGTACCTCAGGGGTCAGTACTTGGACCCATCCTCTTTAATATTTTTATTAGTGATATTGCAGAAGGTATTAATGGTAAAGTATGTCTTTTTGCTGATGACACAAAGATTTGCAACAGGGTTGACGTTCCTGGAGGGATCAGCCAAATGACAAATGATTTAGGTAAACTAAAAAAATGGTCGGAGTTGTGGCAATTGAGTTTTAACGTGTATACGTGCAAGATAATGCACCTGGGACGTAAAAACCCAAGGGCTGAATATAGAATATTTGATACATCTGAGGGTTGGGATTTAGGGGTTATTATTTCAGAGGATCTAAGGGTAAGTAGTCAATACTTAGAGAGAGTTCAGAGATGGGCTACTAAAATGGTGTACGGCTTGAAGGAGAAAAGTTACCAGGAAAGGCTTAATGATCTTAACATGTACAGCTTGGAAAAAAGACGAGACAGAGGAGATATGATAGAAACATTTAAATACGTAAAGGGAATCCACAAGGTAGAGGAAGGGAGTATATTTAAACGGAAACAAAGTAGCAAAACAAGAGGACATAGTCTTAGATTAGAGGGGCAAAGGTTTAAAAGTAACATCAGGAAGCATTATTTTACTGAGAGGGTGGTGGATACATGGAACAGCCTTCCAGTAGAAGTGGTAGAGGCCAAAACAGTGATTGAATTTAAGCAGGCATGGGATAGGCATAAGGCTATCCTAAACAAAAGATAAATCCAGGTAAAGTATCCATGTAATTGGGCGACTAGATGGGCCGAAAGGTTCTTATCTGACCACATTTTTCTATGTTTCTATGAGGCTTTTTTCACTTGCTTTTTTTTTTTCTCTTTGCGAGCCGGCATCAGAGGTGATTTCACTGTTCCGAAACATTTTAAGCAACAGGGAGTGGAGGGGTTAGCCTCCCCCTGCAGCCTGGCCATTTTTTTTCCCACTACGAGCCGGACGCGCTGGACGGGGGCAGTCCTTGATGTTGAAACTCCTTTTCAGTATGAAAGACAGTTATTTTTTACCCGGCAGCGGGGTTTTTATTTCTTTTTTCATCTAGCGGCCTGCCATCGGCCGACCTGGGTTTCCAGCTACAGTGCCAGTGGACTGCCAGCCCAAAGGTTCCCAGCTGACCCTCAATAATACCTCCAAGAATCAGGCAAGACTGATTTTAGCTTTAAAGCAGGAAAAAGAAAGATTTATTTTGATAATTGCAAGTGGGTTTATATCTTCTCAGGGACAGTCCCCTTCCTTAGAAAACCAATAGATAAGACACACAATAACCAGTAAAAAAGAAACAGTTCAAATTAACAGTAACCAATCGACACATGGGCATGAAGACCACCTCCCTTATCATGTAGACCAACCTCCCTTATCGTGTAGACCACCTCCTTTTTCATGTAGACCAACCTTCCTTATCGTGTACACCAACCTCCCTTAAAATGTAGAGCTACTCCCTTACCATGTAGACCACCTCCCTTATTATGTAGACCAACCACCCTTATAATTTAGACCACCTCCCTTATCATATAGACAAACCTCTCTTATCATGTAGACCAACATCCCTTATCATGTAGCGCTGCTCCCTTATCATGTAGACCATTTCCCTTATCATTTAGGCCACCTCCCTTATAATTTAGACCACCTCCCTGATCATGTAGACCACCTCCCTTATCATGTGTAGAATAACCTCTCTTATCAGGTAGACAGTGTGTATTTAGATCCACATGTCAAGCTACATGTAGGGCGTTAGTCAGCTCTGAAAGTAGGGATGCACCGATACCTCTTTTTTAGGATTGAGTACAAGTACCGATACTTTTTAAAAGTATTCACCGATACCGAGTACCGATACCTTTATTCAGTCATCTGACACTTTCCAATAAAAATATTTAGGATGTTGCTGCCAGCCTATGATTTATGTTAATACTGAAATGTATTGTCAGATACACACACCTATGTATACCCACTCAGATACATATACAGACCCCAGACCAGATACATACATATATACACACACACAGCCCCCAGACCAGACATACATACACAGACCCCAGACATACATACACACACACAGACCCAAGACTAGACACCTATACAGACCCCAGACATACATATATACACACACACACATATATATATATGCACACAGCCCCCAGACCAGACATACACCTATACACAGACCCCTGCACACACCTATATACAGACCCCGGATCAGACACCTCTATGTACACAGACCCCTAGACACCTACAGTGGCAAGAAAAAGTATGTGAACCCTTTGGGATTACGTGGAGTTTTGCATGAATTGGTTATAAAATGTGCTCTGATCTTCATCTAAGTCACAACAATTTGAAAAACACAGTTCGCTTAAAATAATACAACACAAACATATGTTTTCATGTGTTTATTGAACAGAACATGTAAACATTCACAGTGCAGGGTGGGAAAAGTATGTGAACCCCTAGCCTAATGACTTCTCCAAGAGCTAATTGGAGCCAGTAGTGAGCCAACCTTGAGTCCAATCAGTGTGATATTATTGGATGTGTTGCTGAAAGCTGTCCTGCCCTTTAAAAACACACACCAGTTTTGGGTTTACTGGTTTCAAGAAGCACTGCCTGATGTGAACCATGCCTCGCAGAAAAGATCTCTCAGAAGATCTACGATCAAGAATTGTTGACTTGCATGAAGCTGGGAAGGGTTACAAAAGCCTTGATGTTCATGTGTCCACGGTAAGACAGACTGTCTACAAATGGAGAAAGTTCAGCACTGTTGCTACTCTCCCTAGGTGTGGTCGTCCTGTAAAGATGACTGCAAGAGCACAGCGCAGAATGCTTAATGAGGTAAAGAAGAATCCTAGAGTGTCAGCTAAAGACTTACAGAAATCTCTGGCACATGCTAACATTTTTGTTGACACATCTACAGTAAGGAAAACATTAAACAAGAATGGAGTACATGGGAGGACACCACGGAGGAAGCCATTGCTGTCCAAAAAGAATATTGCAGCACGTTTGAAGTTTGCAAAAGAGCACCTGGATGTTCCACAGCACTACTGGCAAAATATTCTGTGGACAGATGAAATCAAAATTGAGTTGTTTGGAAAAAACACACAACACTATGTGTGGAGAAAAAAAAGGCACAGCACACCAACATCAAAACCTCATCCCCACTGTAAAACATGGCGGAGGGAGCATCATGGTTTGGGGCTGCTTTGCTGCCTCAGGGCCTGGACGGATTGTTGTCATTGATGGAAAAATGAATTCCAGAGTTTATCAAGACATTTTGCAGGAAAACATAAGACAATCTGTCCGCCAACTGAAGCTCCGCAGAGGATGGGTGATGCAACAGGACAATGACCCAAAGCATACAAGTAATTCAACAAAAGAATGGCTTCAACAAAACAAAATACGCCTTCTGGAGTGGCCCAGTCAGAGTCCTGACCTCAACCCGATTGAAATGCTGTGGCATGACCTTAAGAGAGCGACTCACACCAGACATCCCAAGAATATTGCTACACTGAAACAGTTTTGTGAAGAGGAGTGGTCCAAAATTACTCCAGATCGTTGTGCAGATCTGATCTGCAACTACAGGAAACATTTGGTTGAGGTTATTGCTGCCAAAGGAGGATCAACCAGTTATTAAGTCCAAAGGTTCACATACTTTTTCCACCCTGCACTGTGAATGTTTACATGTTATGTTCAATAAACACATGAAAACATATAATGTTTGTGTTGTATTATTTTAAGCAGACTGTGTTTTTCAAATTGTTGTGACTTAGATGAAGATCAGAGCACATTTTATGACCAATTCATGCAAAACTCCACGTAATCCTAAAGGGTTCACATACTTTTTCTTGCCACTGTATATATACAGACCTCTGCACAGGCAGACGCTGAGGAAGCTGGATGCATGCATTAAAAGCATTTGACCAGCATTCCCTTCTGACTGGCCGTGATACCAAGCGGCCGCCGGGCAGTGACGCGCTGTGATGTGCTCCCACGAGATCTCACGACTCCCGCGAGATCTTGGCAGGAGGCAGCGTCACAGCCTCCACAGCCCGGCGACTGCTTGGTAACACGGCCAGCCAGAAGGGAACACTGACCAAATGCTTTTAATGCATGCGGCCAGCTTCTCCAGTCCTGCCTCGCGGATACCGGCAAGCTGGCCCAGCGCTGGCTTCCGGTATCGGGGCATTTGCACGAGTACCAAGTACTCATGAAAATGACTAGTAGTATCGGTACATCATATGTGAAAGAAACATGCCTCCCCCAACCAAAGTGCACCTGCAGCCCTAGGTTTGTCACAGCCATCAGTGCTCTGGAATATGAGGATAAACAAACTAGGGATGTGCAATTCGTTTCATACAGATTCGTTATTCCCACGAAATTTACCATTTTCGGGATTCCGAGGGCATTCCGAATCCGAAATTTCGACCACACAAAATTTCGGATCGATTTGAAATTTCGGGTCAAATTTGGAATTGATTAAAAAGAAAAAAAAAATGCTTGAAAGATCCTAAAAAAATCTAAAAATAAAGAGACTTTTTCCTGCAGAATATTATAAGCAACGGTTTATTAGACATTGAATTAAACCTGGAATATTTTTAACATTGAAGCTTATGGGATAAAACATTTCCCACACTATCGAATTTGAAATCAAATTTGAAATCAAATTTCGAATTGATATCAACTATCAAATTGATTTTAATTTACAAAACAAGTAATAGTCAGCAAAGGACTTTATGAAACAAATTAATTTAATTTCACTGTTTAATTTGAATCAAGAACAAAATCCGTGACACAGCTTAACATTTAATAGAGATGTGCGTTTCGATTCGGACCGATTTGTTTTGTCCACGAATCAGGCCGATTCGGTGCTTCGGATTTGTCCGATGTTCCGAATCAGATCGGCACCGAAATACACAGCATCTGAAATTTTTTCCGTGTGAAACAAAACACAATTAGAAGCTTTGGTTTACTCGAAATGGCCAAAGTCTCTAATTGTGTTTTGTTTCACACGGTGTTATAGGAATAAGCGCAGATGACACATTTTTTTATTATTATTGTTATGTTTTATACATGTTGCTGGGCTGGATACATTTGGTACTTGCAGCCGCCCCACTGGGGAATAGGCCGACACCGGCTCCTCCTGTACTATCATTTACCCCAATGAGATCATGAAAATGTTTCTCTCTCTTGCAAATCCTCTCATGTGCAGCAAGAGATTCTACACGGCTAAAACATTTCCCACGTACACAACATGGATAAATCATCTCTCATGAGTTTTCCGATGTTTATAAAAGTTTGAGCTCTGACTAAAACATTCCCCACAATCAGAACAGGAATATGGCATCGCCCCAGTGTGAGTAGTCATATGGTCAACCAGATGCGATTTATGGGCAAAACACGTCCCACATTCCACACACAAAAAAGGTCTCTCACCTGTGTGACTTCTCTGATGCACAATGAGAAGTGAACGATAGGCAAAACATTTCCCACATTCAGAACATGAAAATGGCTTTTCTCCTGTGTGAGTTATCTTATGGTTAACCAGAGATGATCGAAGACTATAACATTTCCCACATTCAGAACATGAAAATGTTTTTTTTCCTGTGTGAGTTCTCTTATGGTTAATCAGAGTTGATTGAAGACTATAACATTTCCCACATTCAGAACATGAAAATGGCTTTTCTCCTGTGTGAGTTCTCATATGGTTAACCAGAGTTGATTGAATACTATAACATTTCCCACATTCAGAACACGAAAAAGGCTTCTCTCCTGTGTGACCTTTCTGATGCAGAATGACAGCTGAACGTTTAGTAAAACATTTCCCACATTGAGAACATGAAAATGGCTTTTCTCCTCTGTGAGTTCTCTTATGCTTAACCAGAGTTGATTGAAAACAAAAACATTTCCCACATACAGGACAAGAAAAAGGCTTCTCTCTTGTGTGACCTCTCTGATGCGCAATGACAGCTGAACGTTTAGTAAAACATTTCCCACATTTAGAACATGAAAAATGCTTCTCTCCAGTGTGAATTCTCTGGTGCTTACACAGAGTTGATTTTGAACGAAAACATTTCCACAGTCTGAACATGGAAAAGGTTTCTCTCCAGTGTGAATGGTCTGGTGTTCCCTAAGATTTGATGCAAATTTAAAACATTTCCCGCACACAGAACACTTTATAGGCTGCACTTCCGAGTGACTTCGCATGTGCGCGAGAAGACATACTCTGGTGTTACAGCCTTTCCCACACTCAGAACATGTAAACGCCATTTGCATTGTGCGAGTTCTCTGATTTCTAACGTCAGTTTTCCGAGATTTAAGATCAAACAATTCCCCAAAATCAGAGCTTGAAGATGACGTTTCCTCCATTACTTTTATTTTAATATCTGTTGGCATCAGGCAATTTACAGAAGATCCTTCCTCTGCAGACGCCTTCGACCCAAACGCATCATTTTCCCAGGTCACAAGGGAATTTCTCTCATTTTTCTGTCCTTCATTATAACTTTTATCCAAGATCTCATCTGAAAGAAACGAATAGAGAAGAGAATGTTAAAATGATTACAAAAAGGAAACAAAACGACACGAGAAGCCGAACACCAATCCAATTATTACATTAAAATGTAGAAATTAAACAATTGCATTGATATTAGTATAACTCGAGGCTATAAAATGACCCGTTTATTACACTTTAATCAGATTTTAACTCTATTTAAATAAATTCAACGCTTTAGATTTGGGGAAATCGATACAGACGGACCTGCTGTAACAACCAGTGAATATTAACAGCGACCATATGCTTCAATCCACATGGGAAACATACCTGGACACGATTCCTGCTTCACTGAGAAGCTGTTATCCAGCCCAATATTCACCGAATTCCCCATCTCCTTCCATTCCCGGCACCTCCTGACACACGGCTCCTCCCCTCTCTCCATCTCCCGGCGCCCCCGGACACACGGCTCCTCCCCTCTCTCCATGGCAGATATAAGTGCAGGAATCCCATTGATCCGTCCTGTGTGAGTGAAGAGAAAATGTCCAGAAAGATCTTATGATCCAACAGCAATAGAAGATGTTTTGTATGAAGCTGCCTGTGAAGGAGGGGGAGACTTTCTTACCCAGAGAGCATAGGGTCTGGTAATTCTCCATCATCACATCCCTGTAAAGCTCCTTCTCTTCTTCCTTTAAACAGTCCCACTCCTCCTGGGAGAAGTAAACGGCCACGTCCTCAAACTCACATTCAGCCTAAACAGCAAATGACCTCATTAATGTGACGCCATTATTTATCAGCACAAACTCACATATACCATGAGGAAGATTTCCTGCTTTCCCTGGCAATCTGGCGTCTCCCACCGTGTAACTCATTCAAGCTTCCCCTCCCCCATCACTGGAGGAAGAAGGGAGGAGATAAAAGACATTGCAATGTCTGGGTCAATGTCTGCCTTACCTGTCCGTTCAGCCACTCCTCCGTCTCCGACATGTGACCCGGGAACCTCTCCATCACCTCCTTCGTCACTGACATGTGACCCGGGAACCTCTCCATCACCTCCTCCTCCTCTGACATGTGACCCGGGAACCTCTCCATCACCTCCTCCTTCACTGACATGTGACCCGGGGACCTCTCCATCACCTCCTCCTTCATTTTTAGTCGCTGGGAGGCGTGTGGGGGCTTGCGTTCTCCAAACTCTCTAGGTTTTTGTGGTCAGTGACTGCGTTGGATGTGAGGTCTGGGGGTCTTAACGATAGAGACAGGAGACATTACTGTATAATATTGTAAATAAAAGATGTTAAAAGTGAATAAAAGCAATAAAAGACATGGAGGGATGTGAAAGCAGCGGGACTGAACATGGACGTTGGTTACATTCTATACCTATACTATCGATAGAATTCACACATTATATTGCACTTTAAGTCTCTGGGCGGAGGTCGAGCTCCATGCATGGACAATGCTTCAACACAAGGTCAAGAATCGCTAATTCCCACAGATTCCCCTATCACAGCTCTGACACAATGTCCCACTTTCTAGTCCTCCTGTCGCCTCACTTTGCAGTGAACAAAACAGCTAAAGTTCCCAATGTCAGAGACTGTCATCCCGAGTGTGAAGACGCTGAGTTAAGAGGCACCTATTTCACTGGCAATTTGCCAATATTTGGCAAACTGTCTGCTCTCTGAATAGGGATGAGCTGTTCGGGTTCGGACGGTTCTGGGTTCGACCTGAACTTAGCCTGTTCGCGCGGATCGCGAACCCTGAACATTTCCGGGTGTTCGCCGCATGTTCGACCACAATGGACCACAATGCATTTTCCCACTGCCTGAAGCTCGTAATTGGCTACAACCTTGCATCTGACCACAGGTCTGGTGCAAGACTGGTTGAAGACTATGCCAATCACCGCTCAGAGTCCTGATTGGGCAAATTTTGCCCAATCATGGGCTCACAGAGCTAAGTCCCGTAGCACACTATATAACGTTTCCACGCGTGGATTCTGCACGCATTTCAGAGGAGATTTCAAAGAAGATAGTTGTGTGTGTTGTTACTGCCGGTCTGCCATGCTACTGGGGGGGTCTCATTTATACCAAATATCATTGAATTTAGGTGATGTGTGTCTTGTCACTGCGCCAGCCAGTTTTTTTGGGGTTTACAACTTTATTTAAAACATTTGTGAATAGAGGTGATTTTCTGGGTCTTGTCACTGTGCCAGCAATTTCTTTTGGGGCTCACTAATTTCTTTCAAACACTTGGGAATTAAGGTGATCTGTGTCTCGTCATACAAAAAGTACCACGCTGTATTTTGGGGCTCACTAATTTATTTAAAACATTTGTGAATTAAGGTGATCTGTCTCTTGTCACTGGCTGCCAGCTATCAGTGTGTCTCACTGAGTTATACCAGAGTTCTTTAAATCTTTATACCAGAGTTGAATCAGAGTTCTGTATATATTAATCTGTATATCACTCACCATGTCTGAAAGAACAAAAAGGACAGGCAGACGCTCCCATCCACAGATAAGAGGGCAAGCAGCCCCTGTGTCGGGAGGCTGTGTCTCTGGTCGTGGTGGACGTGGTGCATCCTCTGCAGGGGCACGTTTGTCCTTTCTAACTGGTGCTGGCCGTCTTAAGCAGCAGCAACATACAGAGGACTTGGTGGATTGGCTAACCAGGCCATCCTCATCCTCCGAGTCCTCTGCCAGCCAGGCTTCTAGTGCTTTACAGTCCACCTCAGCTGCCAAAGCATCTAATGCAGCCTCCATGTCCACAGCTACTCCTGCCGTAGCCTCGCTATCACACACGGAGGAGTCAGCTGAATTGTTTGACTACAATGAGAGTGACATGCTGCTTGAGGATGCGCAGCAAGTACAGTGCTCTGATTCAATCTCTGAGGTTGAGGAAGGGAGTATAATCAACCTAGAGGACGGGGGCCAGTGATGACACACAAATAACTGGCACTCATGTTGCCCCAGCAGCTGCAGCATACTGCCAAGTTGGCTCCAGTGACGAGGAGATAGGGGGTGAAGATGACATTGATGATGATGAGGTCACTGACTCCACCTGGGTGCCAGATCGAACTGAGGAATCAAGTGAGAAGGAGGGGGAGGAGGAGGCGGAGGCACAGCAAACACGAGGCACAACATCCTCTGTGACCAACCGTAGCACTAGCCAGTCCAAGGCATCACATGTCAGAGCTGCTCCGGTGCAGAGCGCTGTTGTCTCAAAGAACACATGCAGGAAATCTGCTGTCTGGGAGTTCTTTAAGAATTGTGCAGCAGACCCCACCGTTGCTATTTGTAATCTATGTCAGAGGAGGCTGAAGCGTGGGAAAAACACCGGACACTTGGGTACCACGTGCTTGAGGCGACATATGAACAAGTGCCACACATCCCGTTGGGGCAAAACTTTGCGTAGGTCCTCCTCCTCCTCATCTGTCTCTACCCCACTGTATGTCCTGCCATGCAATTGCCTACAACCTCCACCGACAGGGATGATGCTACAGTAATGGATGTACCAGCAGGTCCTTCCTCACAATGTGACATCATCCCAGTAGCTGAAGATTTACGCAGTCAGATTACGTTGCCGCAGCTGCTGCAGCGAAAGAAAAAATATAGTCCCAACCATCCCCAAGCACAGCGTCTAAATGCCAGCTTAGCAAAATTACTCGCATTGCAGCTGCTGCCTTTCCAGCTGGTGGACTCTGCTCCCTTCCGTGAATTTGCTGAATGCGCTGTACCACTGTGGCAGGTTCCAAAACGCCATTACTTTTCACGCAAGGCCATTCCAGCACTATACCAGCACGTGGAAGACAATGTTATCCAGTCATTGGGAAAGGCAGTCAGCAGCAAGGTGCATGTCACTTTAGACACGTGGTCCAGCAAGCATGGACAGGGTCGTTACATTTCCTTCACGGCACACTGGGTAACTCTGATTGCAGCTGGGAGGGATCCAAGACGGGGCTCTGTGCTGGAGCTTGTTCATCCACCACGCCTCCAGAAAGCTGCTTGTATGAGGTCTGTCTGCTCCACCACCACCACCACCTCTTCCTCCTCCTCCTCCTTCTCTGTCGAAGTGGCAGTTAAACCCACGCCTGACAGGGTGTACGCAATGGCTCAAGCAAAAAGATGCCATACTGTGCTTGAGCTGGTTTGTTTAGGGGACAGGAGCCACACGGGTCAGAAATTTTGTCAGCTCTGCAGGGGCAGGTGCAGAGATGGTTAACACCACGCCAGCTTGAGCTGGGAATGATCGTCTGCGATAATGGCAGCAACCTTCTCTCCGCCCTACGCAAGGGTAAATTGACGCATGTACCATGCCTAGCACACAGTCCTAAATCTGGTGGTACAGCATTTCCTAACCAAGTACCCAGGGCTGCCAGAGCTTCTCATCCAGGCCAGAAAAGTCTGCAGCCACTTCAGACGGTCATTCCCAGCAAGCGTTCGCCTGGCAGAAATTCAAAGAGAGTTCCACCTTCCCACAAACCGTCTGATCTGTGACATGCCCACCAGGTGGAACTCGACATTAGCAATGCTGCAGCGTCTGCACAAGCAGCAGAGGGACATCAACGAGTACCTGTGTGAGTATGGCACAAGGACAGGTTCAGGTCAACTTGTTTTTTTTCCCCCCACGCAGTGGCTGATGATCAAGGATGCATGCACTGTACTGTCACCATTTGAGGAGGCAACGAGTATGGTGAGCAGGGACAGTGCATGCATCAGTGACACAATTCCTTTAGTGTTCCTGCTGGAGCACACTCTGCGGGGAATTATAGATGTGGCTCTAGAGGCAGAGCAGCGGGAGGAAGAGGAGGCCTTCTCTAGCTCTCAAGGCCCCAGTCTTTCCGCAGACAGCATTCCAGCGGGTCCTACTCAGATCAGACAGGAGGAAGATGAGGAGGAGGAGGACTATTTAAGTAGTGGGGGCATTGAAGGTGGGGATTCCTCAAGGCAGGGTTTTGTGTGCCCAGAAACAGAAGGGCTTGTGCGTGGCTGGGAGGAGGAAGTGCACGATACGGTCATCCTCATTGACCAGGAAGACTGGGAAGCTAATGCCACCTCCAACCTACGCTGCATGGGCTCCCTAATGATGCAAAGCCTGCTAAAGGACCCCAGGATTCGTGCTATCAAGGAGAGGGATCATTACTGGTTGGCAACCCTTCTTGATCCACGATACAAGGGGAAAGTTGCAGGATGAGCTCTAGATTACCAAGTGCTACTGCTGACACACGTGCTTCTGAGGCTGCAGGTGATCAGAGGAATAGCGGTGAAGGCCAGGGCCACTTGACTGATGCATTTTTAAATTTTTTTAGTCCTCGACGCCCAGGGACGTCAAATGTAGGCACCCATTGCCAGCGTCTTCACCATATGGTGCAAGACTACCTAGGGGCAAGGGCAGACCTGGATACCTTTCCAGCAGATGATCCACTGGCTTACTGGGTGTTGAGATTGGATCACTGGCCAGAACTTAGCCAATATGCTATGCAGCTACTAGGTTGCCCTTCACCCAGCGTGCTTTCTGAAAGGATGTTCAGTGCCGCTGGAGGTTTTGTCACAGACAAAAGAGTGCGTCTGTCCACCGACTCTGTAGACCGGCTGACATTTATAAATGAATCAGTCCTGGATCAGCAGCTATCAATCCCCTGATGCCGAAGTAACGGAATAGATCGGGTATGTCTTCTGCATGCACAAAACCTCCAGCCTGAACTCTTCCACAATACCACAAAAGGTTTACGGTGTGAATGCACTTGCTGCCATGAAAGGCACAATATTTGGCTGCACTGACGCCTATGCCAGATTTATATAATTTTAATTTTTTGAACAGCAGGGTCCAACCCTGCACTCTTCCACAATACCACAGAGGGGTTACTGTATGATGATACTTGATGGCCTGGCACCAAAGGCACAATTTCTGGGTGCACTGACGCCCATTAACAGATAAAAAAACCACTTTTCAATATAGGACCACATGGTCCACCCCTGCACTCTTCCACAATACTACAGAGGGGTTACTGTATGATGATACTTGCTGGCCTGGCACCAAAGGCACAATATCTGGGTGCACTGACGCCCATTACCAGATTCATATCTTTTTAATATAGGACCGCATGGTCCATCCCTGAACTCTTCCACAATACTACAGAGGGGTTACTGTATGATAGTACTTGCTGGCCTGGCACTAAAGGCACAATATCTGGGTGTACTGCCATTGACGCCTGTATCAGATTCATATCCTCAGAGGGGTTACGGTGTGACGGCACTGTTGCCGATGCTAAAAGCCCAATTTTAAAGCACCTATTGTTACTTTCATCCAAAGCCTGCATAAGTTTCACAATAATTTAGCCCAAAAAAACACTAAACTTTTTCTGCGCGTCCTAAAATGTCTTTTCATACAGGCTGCCGCCCCAAGCAGTTGTTTATGGATAGATTAAAGTAAAAGCATTTACCGTCATATGAAACGTCATTTATTTGTTTTTAAGTGTTTCTATACATCCTAGAAATCCACCACTTCACGGGCAGGTTATGGGGACCTCCTAGGCACGATAATTGAAGGAATTTTTCATTTTTATTTTTAACCCTTATTTCATGGAAAACACACTGTCCCTTTAAAAACGGTTTTTTTAAAACTTTTTGTCCTCGTTTCCTGTCCCCCAAGGCACTACCCGGACCCCCATACACCTTTTATGGCAAATATGTAGCATATATATTTTTATCTAAAAAAAAAATTTTCAGCCCCATTGACTTGCATGGGGGTTCGGGTTCGGTCCCGAACAAATGGGAAGTTCAGGCCCGAACCGAACTCGGGGGGTGTTCAGCTCATCCCTATCTCTGAATAGCCAAATGGCCCCGAAATGTCACCGTGCGAGGAAACTCACTGTTCGGTGCAAGTTTGGATCTCTATGAATAACCTCTAAGACCGGGCTCGACAATGTCCGGTCGCTAGGTCGCCATGGCGACTACAAATGTTGTCCTGGCGTCCTGATTTGCATACAGCAGAGTTGGGCATTTCATTTAGCTGGACACCCATTCCCCCGGCGACAACGTGGAAGAGGATGCTGTTAAGGCTTTGTCCCGCGGCTGGCTAGCTGACCGCATGCTGTGAGGATCGGCACTATGCAATTAGATTTGCATTTCATACTGAGTCCGTCCTGCGCGTCTGCTGGGAGCTTGAAACATTGTATCAAACTTCCAGTATGACAGACTGTGCAGGAGAAAGTTCCTGGTCCGCCCCCTCCCTCCCCCGACATGGGAGCATGCAGCCGTTAGATGGAGCGACTATGTTCAGTGTCAAAAGTGCGTCTGGAGTTGGGGGCAGGAGTTTGAAAGCTCAGCCGGCCAGACACTGAATACCACAGCCTGAGCTGATAGAAAAAAAAAAAAACATTTGAAAGTTACGTCCCCAGATACAAGGGAATGCGAGGGAGCTCAGGAGCAGCCACAGTGAAGAGTGAGGAAGGAGGCAGAATTACACTGGCACTGGATAACATGCATGTTATATACAGTACAATACACAGTGATCTACATGTATGTATGGACTGGTGTGCCTGGGTATGTATGTATGCAACTATAGGCCAGTTAGTCTTACGTCAGTAGTGGGGAAATTAATGGAAACCATGTTAAAGGAAAGATTGTTGAACATCTAAAAACACATAGATTACAGGATCAGAAACAACATGGGTTTACCTCAGGGAGATCATGCCAAACTAATCTTATTGATTTTTTTTGATTGGGTAACACAAATAATAGACGCTGGGTGGTGCAGTAGACATTGCTTATTTAGATTTCAGTAAGGCTTTTGATACTGTTCCGCATAGAAGCTTATCAATAAATTGCAATCTTTGAGGTTGGATTCCAATATTGTTGAATGGATTAGGCAGTGGCTGAGTGACAGGCAACAGAGGGTTGTGGTAAATGGAGTTTATTGGGCGCAAGGTCTTGTTACCAGTGGGGTACCTCAGGGGTCAGTACTTGGACCCATTCTCTTTAATATTTTTATTAGTGATATTGCAGAAGGTATTAATGGAAAAGTATGTCTTTTAGCTGATGACACAAAGATTTGCAACACAGGGTTGACGTTCCTGTAGGGATCAGCCAAATGACAAATGATTTAGGTAAACTAAAAAAATGGGGGAGCTGTGGCAATTGAGTTTTAATGTGGATAAGTGCAAGATAATGCACCTGGGACGTAAAAACCAAGGGCTGAATATAGAATATTTGATACAGTCCTAACCTCAACATCTGAGGAAAGGGATTTAGGGGTTATTATTTCAGAGGATCTAAGGGTAAGTAGTCAATGTAATAGAGCAGCAGGAAATGCTGGCAGAATGCTTGGTTGTGTAGGGAGAGGTATTAGCAGTAGGAAAAGGGAAGTGCTCATGCCACTGTACAGAGCACTGGTGAGACCTCACTTGGAGTACTGTGTGCAGTACGTATCTCCAGAAGGATATAGACATCTTAGAGAGAGTTCAGAGAAGGGCTACTAAAATGGTGAACGGCTTGAAGGAGAAAAGTTACCAGGAAAGTATCCATGTAACTGGGCAGACTAGATGGGCCGAAAGGTTCTTATCTGCCGACATTTTCTATGTTTCTATGTATGGTGTGGTGTGCAGGGGTATGTATGTATGTATGGTGTGCAGGGGTATGTATGTATGGATGGATATATGTATGGTGTGGTGTGCAGGGGTATGTATGTATGTATGGTGTGGTGTGCAGGGGTATGTATGTATGGTGTGGTGTGCAGGGGTATGTATGTATGGTGTGGTGTGGTGTGCAGGGGTATGTATGTATGGTGTGGTGTGGTGTGCAGGGGTATGTACAGTCATGGCCGAAATTGTTGGCACCCCAGACATTGTTCCAGAAAATCAAGTATTTCTCACAGAAAAGTATTGCAGTAACACATGTTTATTCCCTTTGTGTGTATTGGAACAAAACAAAAAAAGGGAGGAAAAAAAGCAAATTGGACATAATGTCACACAAAACTCCAAAAATGGGCTGGACAAAATTCTTGGCACCCTTTCAAAATTGTGGATAAATAAGATTGTTTCAAGCATGTGATGCTCCTGTAAACTCACCTGGGGCAAGTAACAGGTGTGGGCAATATAAAAATCATACCTGAAAGCAGATAAAAAGGAGAGAAGTTCACTTAGTCTTTGCATTGTGTGTCTGTGTGTGCCACACTAAGCATGGACAACAGAAAGAGGAGAAGAGAACTGTCTGAGGACTTAAGAACCAAGATTGTGGATAAATATCAACAATCTCAAGGTTACAAGTCCATCTCCAGAGATCTAGATTTGCCTTTGCCCACAGTGTGCAACATTACCAAGAAGTTTGCAACCCATGGCACTGTAGCTAATCTCTCTGGGCGTGGATGGAAGAGAAAAGTTGATGAAAGGTTGCAACGCAGGATAGTCCAGATGGTGGATAAGCAGCCCCAAACAAGTTCCAAAGAAATTCAAGCTGTCCTGCAGGCTCAGGAAGCATCAGTGTCAGCGCAAACTATCCGTCGACATTTAAATGAAATGAAACGCTATGGCAGGAGACCCAGGAGGACCCCACTGCTGACACAGAGACATAAAAAAGCAAGACTACAGTTTGCCAAAATGTACTTGAGTAAGCCATAATCCTTCTGGGAAAACGTGTTGTGGACAGATGAGACCAAGATAGAGCTTTTTGGTAAAGCACATCATTCTACTGTTTACCGAAAATAGAATGAGACCTACAAAGAAAAGAACACAGTACCTACAGAGAAATATGGTAGAGGTTCAATGATGTTTTGGGGTTGTTTTGCTGCCTCTGGCACTGGGTGCCTTGAATGTGTGCAAGGCATCATGAAATCTGAGGATTACCAAAGGATTTTGGGTCGCACTGTAGAGCCCAGTGTCAGAAAGCTGGGTTTGCGTCCGAGATCTTGGGTCTTCCAGCAGGACAATGACCCCAAACATACGTCAAAAAGCACCCAGAAATGGATGACAACAAAGTGCTGGAGAGTTCTGAAGTGGCCAGCAATGAGTCTAGATCTAAATTCCATTGAACACCTGTGGAGAGATCTTAAAATTGCTGTTGGGAAAAGGCGCCCTTCCAATAAGAGAGACCTGGAGCAGTTTGCAAAGAAAGAGTGGTCCAAAATTCCGGGTGAGAGGTGTAAGAAGCTTATTGATGGTGATAGGAAGCCACTGATTTCAGGTATTTTTTCCAAAGGGTGTGCAACCAAATATTAAGATAAGGGTGCCAAGTATTTTGTCCAGCCCATTTTTGGAGTTTTGTGTGACATTATGTCCAATTTGCTTTTTTCCCCTCCTTTTTTATGTTTTCTTCCAATACACACAAAGGGAATAAACCTGTGTATAGCAAAACATGTCTTACTTGATTTTCTCGAAAAATGGCTGGGGTGCCAACAATTTCGGCCATGACTGTATGTAAGGTGTGGTGTGCAGGGGTATGTGTGTGCGCTCTGGTGTGTGTGTGTGTGCGTGTGTGTAGGGTGTCTGGCCATACAAGCCAGTACCGAGATAAATTGGACAGGCTTTCAGCAAAAACTTTATTGAAAAGCGTTGCATGACATTAAAGTATCAGTGAGTAACCAACAAAAAGAATATTGTCGCTCGTACTCCGTCTAAAAAGGGTATTGTGCATCTTTAGATGTTGAAAGTAAAGCTTAGTCTGAAGCAAAACCTGACTCCTAGATTCAGAGCAAATTAGTCAAGCCCTGAACTAAAGGTGTTTGCTGTGGAGGAGCCATCTTTATGGAGTCTCCTAATATATCTCCAACAAAACATAAAGCCACATTTTCACTAATATTTGTATATTAATAGAGAGAGAATCAGCTCTGACCTGCCTCCTGGATCCCTCAATGCTGAGCTCTCTGACCCGGAAACACAATGACAACAAAGCAAACCTCTTCCTCTACTCCACAGGAAGCACTGCCTTAGAGTTCCAAACACACAAGACAAAATCCGGCTATACAATTGTCTCCAGTAGAGGGCACATGAAACACGCCCTAAAACAATCTCTACAGGAGGCTCTGCATTGTGTGGAATCTTGTATTTAGAGCTCTAACCAAGTCCTGACACAGAGGCTTCAACTAAAAAGTAAAGTGCTCAGGTTAGATTATAAAGAGCTGATACTGAATGGAGGATCCTGACTGAAGCTCAGAGCTGGGTCTGTGTTCCTCTTCACATGGAAAGGGTTATAAGAAATGCTTACCACAACATGAATAGAGCAACCACTCGCTAACTCCCCGTATACTCATATATAGAGCTCAGGATCCTCTAACTCCCCGTATACTCATATATAGAGCTCAGGATCCACTAATTCCCCGTATACTCATATATAGAGCTCAGGATCCTCTAATTCCCCGTATACTCATATATAGAGCTCAGGATCCACTAATTCCCCGTATACTCATATATAGAGCTCAGGATCCTCTAATTCCCCGTATACTCATATATAGAGCTCAGGATCCACTAATCCCCGTATACTCATATATAGAGCTCAGGATCCTCTAATTCCCCGTATACTCATATATAGAGCTCAGGATCCTCTAATTCCCGTATACTCATATATAGAGCTCAGGATCCTCTAATTCCCCGTATACTCATATATAGAGCTCAGGATCCTCTAATTCCCCGTATACTCATATATAGAGCTCAGGATCCTCTAATTCCCCGTATACTCATATATAGAGCTCAGGATCCTCTAATTCCCCGTATACTCATATATAGAGCTCAGGATCCTCTAATTCCCCGTATACTCATATATAGAGCTCAGGATCCTCTAATTCCCCGTATACTCATATATAGAGCTCAGGATCCTCTAATTCCCCGTATACTCATATATAGAGCTCAGGATCCTCTAACTCCCCGTATACTCATATATAGAGCTCAGGATCCTCTAATTCCCCGTATACTCATATATAGAGCTCAGGATCCTCTAATTCCCCGTATACTCATATATAGAGCTCAGGATCCTCTAATTCCCCGTATACTCATATATATAGAGCTCAGGATCCGCTAATTCCCCGTATACTCATATATAGAGCTCAGGATCCTCTAATTCCCCGTATACTCATATATAGAGCTCAGGATCCGCTAATTCCCGTATACTCATATATAGAGCTCAGGATCCGCTAATTCCCCGTATACTCATATATAGAGCTCAGGATCCTCTAATTCCCCGTATACTCATATATAGAGCTCAGGATCCTCTAATTCCCCGTATACTCATATATAGAGCTCAGGATCCTCTAATTCCCCGTATACTCATATATAGAGCTCAGGATCCTCTAATTCCCCGTATACTCATATATAGAGCTCAGGATCCTCTAATTCCCCGTATACTCATATATAGAGCTCAGGATCCGCTAATTCCCCGTATACTCATATATAGAGCTCAGGATCCTCTAATTCCCCGTATACTCATATATAGAGCTCAGGATCCTCTAATTCCCGTATACTCATATATAGAGCTCAGGATCCTCTAATTCCCCGTATACTCATATATAGAGCTCAGGATCCTCTAATTCCCGTATACTCATATATAGAGCTCAGGATCCTCTAATTCCCCGTATACTCATATATAGAGCTCAGGATCCTCTAATTCCCCGTATACTCATATATAGAGCTCAGGATCCGCTAATTCCCCGTATACTCATATATAGAGCTCAGGATCCTCTAATTCCCCGTATACTCATATATAGAGCTCAGGATCCTCTAATTCCCCGTATACTCATATATAGAGCTCAGGATCCTCTAATTCCCCGTATACTCATATATAGAGCTCAGGATCCTCTAATTCCCCGTATACTCATATATAGAGCTCAGGATCCTCTAATTCCCCGTATACTCATATATAGAGCTCAGGATCCACTAATTCCCCGTATACTCATATATAGAGCTCAGGATCCTCTAATTCCCCGTATACTCATATATAGAGCTCAGGATCCTCTAATTCCCCGTATACTCATATATAGAGCTCAGGATCCGCTAATTCCCCGTATACTCATATATAGAGCTCAGGATCCTCTAATTCCCCGTATACTCATATATAGAGCTCAGGATCCTCTAATTCCCCGTATACTCATATATAGAGCTCAGGATCCTCTAATTCCCCGTATACTCATATATAGAGCTCAGGATCCTCTAATTCCCCGTATACTCATATATAGAGCTCAGGATCCTCTAATTCCCCGTATACTCATATATAGAGCTCAGGATCCTCTAATTCCCCGTATACTCATATATAGAGCTCAGGATCCTCTAATTCCCCGTATACTCATATATAGAGCTCAGGATCCTCTAATTCCCCGTATACTCATATATAGAGCTCAGGATCCTCTAATTCCCCGTATACTCATATATATAGCTCAGGATCCTCTAATTCCCCGTATACTCATATATAGAGCTCAGGATCCTCTAATTCCCCGTATACTCATATATAGAGCTCAGGATCCTCTAATTCCCCGTATACTCATATATAGAGCTCAGGATCCACTAATTCCCCGTATACTCATATATAGAGCTCAGGATCCTCTAATTCCCCGTATACTCATATATAGAGCTCAGGATCCTCTAATTCCCCGTATACTCATATATAGAGCTCAGGATCCTCTAATTCCCCGTATACTCATATATAGAGCTCAGGATCCTCTAATTCCCCGTATACTCATATATAGAGCTCAGGATCCACTAATTCCCCGTATACTCATATATAGAGCTCAGGATCCTCTAATTCCCCGTATACTCATATATAGAGCTCAGGATCCTCTAATTCCCCGTATACTCATATATAGAGCTCAGGATCCTCTAATTCCCCGTATACTCATATATAGAGCTCAGGATCCTCTAATTCCCCGTATACTCATATATAGAGCTCAGGATCCTCTAATTCCCCGTATACTCATATATATAGAGCTCAGGATCCTCTAATTCCCCGTATACTCATATATAGAGCTCAGGATCCTCTAATTCCCCGTATACTCATATATAGAGCTCAGGATCCTCTAACTCCCCGTATACTCATATATAGAGCTCAGGATCCTCTAATTCCCCGTATACTCATATATAGAGCTCAGGATCCTCTAACTCCCCGTATACTCATATATATAGAGCTCAGGATCCTCTAATTCCCCGTATACTCATATATAGAGCTCAGGATCCTCTAACTCCCCGTATACTCATATATATAGAGCTCAGGATCCTCTAATTCCCGTATACCTCATATATAGAGCTCAGGATCCTCTAATTCCCCGTATACTCATATATAGAGCTCAGGATCCTCTAATTCCCCGTATACTCATATATAGAGCTCAGGATCCTCTAATTCCCCGTATACTCATATATAGAGCTCAGGATCCTCTAATTCCCCGTATACTCATATATAGAGCTCAGGATCCTCTAATTCCCCGTATACTCATATATAGAGCTCAGGATCCTCTAATTCCCCGTATACTCATATATAGAGCTCAGGATCCACTAATTCCCCGTATACTCATATATAGAGCTCAGGATCCTCTAATTCCCGTATACTCATATATAGAGCTCAGGATCCGCTAATTCCCCGTATACTCATATATAGAGCTCAGGATCCTCTAATTCCCCGTATACTCATATATAGAGCTCAGGATCCGCTAATTCCCCGTATACTCATATATAGAGCTCAGGATCCTCTAATTCCCCGTATACTCATATATAGAGCTCAGGATCCGCTAATTCCCCGTATACTCATATATAGAGCTCAGGATCCTCTAATTCCCCGTATACTCATATATAGAGCTCAGGATCCTCTAATTCCCCGTATACTCATATATAGAGCTCAGGATCCTCTAATTCCCCGTATACTCATATATAGAGCTCAGGATCCTCTAATTCCCCGTATACTCATATATAGAGCTCAGGATCCTCTAATTCCCCGTATACTCATATATAGAGCTCAGGATCCGCTAATTCCCCGTATACTCATATATAGAGCTCAGGATCCGCTAATTCCCCGTATACTCATATATAGAGCTCAGGATCCTCTAATTCCCCGTATACTCATATATAGAGCTCAGGATCCTCTAATTCCCCGTATACTCATATATAGAGCTCAGGATCCTCTAATTCCCGTATACTCATATATAGAGCTCAGGATCCTCTAATTCCCCGTATACTCATATATAGAGCTCAGGATCCTCTAATTCCCCGTATACTCATATATAGAGCTCAGGATCCTCTAATTCCCCGTATACTCATATATATAGAGCTCAGGATCCTCTAATTCCCCGTATACTCATATATAGAGCTCAGGATCCTCTAATTCCCCGTATACTCATATATAGAGCTCAGGATCCTCTAATTCCCCGTATACTCATATATAGAGCTCAGGATCCTCTAATTCCCCGTATACTCATATATAGAGCTCAGGATCCTCTAATTCCCCGTATACTCATATATAGAGCTCAGGATCCTCTAATTCCCCGTATACTCATATATAGAGCTCAGGATCCTCTAATTCCCCGTATACTCATATATAGAGCTCAGGATCCTCTAATTCCCCGTATACTCATATATAGAGCTCAGGATCCTCTAATTCCCCGTATACTCATATATAGAGCTCAGGATCCTCTAATTCCCCGTATACTCATATATAGAGCTCAGGATCCTCTAATTCCCGTATACTCATATATAGAGCTCAGGATCCTCTAATTCCCCGTATACTCATATATAGAGCTCAGGATCCTCTAATTCCCCGTATACTCATATATAGAGCTCAGGATCCTCTAATTCCCCGTATACTCATATATAGAGCTCAGGATCCGCTAATTCCCCGTATACTCATATATATAGAGCTCAGGATCCTCTAATTCCCCGTATACTCATATATAGAGCTCAGGATCCTCTAATTCCCCGTATACTCATATATAGAGCTCAGGATCCTCTAATTCCCCGTATACTCATATATAGAGCTCAGGATCCTCTAATTCCCCGTATACTCATATATAGAGCTCAGGATCCTCTAATTCCCCGTATACTCATATATAGAGCTCAGGATCCTCTAATTCCCGTATACTCATATATAGAGCTCAGGATCCGCTAATTCCCCGTATACTCATATATAGAGCTCAGGATCCTCTAATTCCCCGTATACTCATATATAGAGCTCAGGATCCTCTAATTCCCGTATACTCATATATAGAGCTCAGGATCCTCTAATTCCCCGTATACTCATATATAGAGCTCAGGATCCTCTAATTCCCCGTATACTCATATATAGAGCTCAGGATCCTCTAATTCCCCGTATACTCATATATAGAGCTCAGGATCCTCTAATTCCCCGTATACTCATATATAGAGCTCAGGATCCGCTAATTCCCCGTATACTCATATATAGAGCTCAGGATCCTCTAATTCCCCGTATACTCATATATAGAGCTCAGGATCCTCTAATTCCCCGTATACTCATATATAGAGCTCAGGATCCTCTAATTCCCCGTATACTCATATATAGAGCTCAGGATCCTCTAATTCCCCGTATACTCATATATAGAGCTCAGGATCCGCTAATTCCCCGTATACTCATATATAGAGCTCAGGATCCTCTAATTCCCCGTATACTCATATATAGAGCTCAGGATCCTCTAATTCCCCGTATACTCATATATAGAGCTCAGGATCCTCTAATTCCCCGTATACTCATATATAGAGCTCAGGATCCTCTAATTCCCCGTATACTCATATATAGAGCTCAGGATCCTCTAATTCCCCGTATACTCATATATAGAGCTCAGGATCCTCTAATTCCCCGTATACTCATATATAGAGCTCAGGATCCTCTAATTCCCCGTATACTCATATATAGAGCTCAGGATCCTCTAATTCCCCGTATACTCATATATAGAGCTCAGGATCCTCTAATTCCCCGTATACTCATATATAGAGCTCAGGATCCTCTAATTCCCCGTATACTCATATATAGAGCTCAGGATCCTCTAATTCCCCGTATACTCATATATAGAGCTCAGGATCCTCTAATTCCCCGTATACTCATATATAGAGCTCAGGATCCTCTAATTCCCCGTATACTCATATATAGAGCTCAGGATCCTCTAATTCCCCGTATACTCATATATATAGAGCTCAGGATCCTCTAATTCCCCGTATACTCATATATAGAGCTCAGGATCCTCTAACTCCCCGTATACTCATATATAGAGCTCAGGATCCTCTAATTCCCCGTATACTCATATATAGAGCTCAGGATCCTCTAATTCCCCGTATACTCATATATAGAGCTCAGGATCCTCTAATTCCCCGTATACTCATATATAGAGCTCAGGATCCTCTAATTCCCCGTATACTCATATATAGAGCTCAGGATCCTCTAATTCCCCGTATACTCATATATAGAGCTCAGGATCCGCTAATTCCCCGTATACTCATATATAGAGCTCAGGATCCTCTAATTCCCCGTATACTCATATATATAGAGCTCAGGATCCTCTAATTCCCCGTATACTCATATATAGAGCTCAGGATCCTCTAATTCCCCGTATACTCATATATAGAGCTCAGGATCCTCTAATTCCCCGTATACTCATATATAGAGCTCAGGATCCTCTAATTCCCCGTATACTCATATATAGAGCTCAGGATCCTCTAATTCCCCGTATACTCATATATAGAGCTCAGGATCCTCTAATTCCCCGTATACTCATATATAGAGCTCAGGATCCTCTAATTCCCCGTATACTCATATATAGAGCTCAGGATCCTCTAATTCCCCGTATACTCATATATAGAGCTCAGGATCCTCTAATTCCCCGTATACTCATATATAGAGCTCAGGATCCTCTAATTCCCCGTATACTCATATATAGAGCTCAGGATCCTCTAATTCCCCGTATACTCATATATAGAGCTCAGGATCCACTAATTCCCCGTATACTCATATATAGAGCTCAGGATCCTCTAATTCCCCGTATACTCATATATAGAGCTCAGGATCCTCTAATTCCCCGTATACTCATATATAGAGCTCAGGATCCGCTAATTCCCCGTATACTCATATATATAGAGCTCAGGATCCGCTAATTCCCCGTATACTCATATATAGAGCTCAGGATCCTCTAATTCCCCGTATACTCATATATAGAGCTCAGGATCCTCTAATTCCCGTATACTCATATATAGAGCTCAGGATCCTCTAATTCCCCGTATACTCATATATAGAGCTCAGGATCCTCTAATTCCCCGTATACTCATATATAGAGCTCAGGATCCTCTAATTCCCCGTATACTCATATATATATAGAGCTCAGGATCCTCTAATTCCCCGTATACTCATATATAGAGCTCAGGATCCTCTAATTCCCCGTATACTCATATATAGAGCTCAGGATCCTCTAATTCCCCGTATACTCATATATAGAGCTCAGGATCCTCTAATTCCCCGTATACTCATATATAGAGCTCAGGATCCTCTAATTCCCCGTATACTCATATATAGAGCTCAGGATCCTCTAATTCCCCGTATACTCATATATAGAGCTCAGGATCCACTAATTCCCCGTATACTCATATATAGAGCTCAGGATCCTCTAATTCCCCGTATACTCATATATAGAGCTCAGGATCCTCTAATTCCCCGTATACTCATATATAGAGCTCAGGATCCTCTAATTCCCCGTATACTCATATATAGAGCTCAGGATCCTCTAATTCCCCGTATACTCATATATAGAGCTCAGGATCCTCTAATTCCCCGTATACTCATATATAGAGCTCAGGATCCTCTAATTCCCCGTATACTCATATATAGAGCTCAGGATCCTCTAATTCCCCGTATACTCATATATAGAGCTCAGGATCCACTAATTCCCCGTATACTCATATATAGAGCTCAGGATCCACTAATTCCCCGTATACTCATATATAGAGCTCAGGATCCACTAATTCCCCGTATACTCATATATAGAGCTCAGGATCCACTAATTCCCCGTATACTCAAATATAGAGCTCAGTATCCTCTAATTCCTCGTATACTCATATATAGAGCTCAGGATCCTCTAATTCCCCGTATACTTATATATAGAGCTCAGGATCCACTAATTCCCCGTATACTCATATATAGAGCTCAGGATCCGCTAATTCCCGTATACTCATATATAGAGCTCAGGATCCTCTAATTCCCCGTATACTCATATATAGAGCTCAGGATCCTCTAATTCCCCGTATACTCCTTGTAACTGGAGGAGCCATCTTTATGGAGTCTCCTAATATATCTCCAACAAAACATAAAGCCACATTTTCACTAATATTTGTATATTAATAGAGAGAGAATCAGCTCTGACCTGCCTCCTGGATCCCTCAATGCTGAGCTCTCTGACCCGGAAACACAATGACAACAAAGCAAACCTCTTCCTCTACTCCACAGGAAGCACTGCGTTAGAGTTCCAAACACACAAGACAAAATCCGGCTATACAATTGTCTCCAGTAGAGGGCACAAGAAACACGCCCTAAAACAATCGCTACAGGAGGCTCTGCATTATTGGAAAAAAGACGAGACAGAGGAGATATGATAGAAACATTTAAATACGTAAAGGGAATCCACAAGGTAGAGGAAGGGAGTATATTTAAAAGGAAACAAAGTAGCAAAACAAGAGGACATAGTCTTAGATTAGAGGGGCAAAGGTTTAAAAGTAACATCAGGAAGCATTATTTTACTGAGAGGGTGGTGGATACATGGAACAGTCTTCCAGTAGAAGTGGTAGAGGCCAAAACAGTAATTGAATTTAAGCAAGCATGGGATAGGCATAAGGCTATCCTAAACAAAAGATAAATCCAGGTAAAGTATCCATGTAATTGGGCGACTAGATGGGCCGAAAGGTTCTTATCTGCCGACATTTTCTATGTTTCTGTTATGTGGAATCTCGTATTTAGAGCTCTAACCATGAGATGGTATGTCACCCCGGTGTTCCTCCATAGAGCTGACTCCTTGATTCCAGATCTGTGCTGGAGACTGTGCGGTGTCCGTGGTATTCAGGCTCACATGTGGTGGAGTTGTCCAGTGATTATCCCACAAGACACGGAGGCGAGTATTATGCTATCTTTTCTTTACTTAAGCCGATAGCAGCAAAGAAAATCTCTCAAAAGTATTATTATACATATAACAATAGCAGGTAATGGTACAGTCCAGCTCCCTGCTGTCCAATCGTCCGGTAGACCGCTCCATAAATCGTCCTGGTAACCCTTGGCTCCTCCTCTTTTCTTTGCTGCTCGCTGAGATGAGTATTAGCAGCAAGCTCTATATTAAAGTATTTGACTGTTTAATTGTATTTTATTGTAGTGATATATATATATATTCTAATTTAGTATATTGTTTATACACACACACTCCGTTAGCTTGTGTCGGTTTATACTTATTTTCAATCTGTTAGGACTTACGTGCAGGGGCTAGGCTTTGCCTTTATTTGGTATTTTATTGTCTCTTGGGGGATTGTATATATATATTTTTGCTTTCCAGCATTTTTTTGCCTCCGGGGGACGAGTCCATCTTTACGGTGGCTTTCTAGTGTGTTTGGCGCCTCCCCTGTATCTCCGTCATTGGGGGAGGTGCGGCTTCGCGCCTCTGCCTGAGGTAAACGCATCCTTAAGGAGTCAAACTGGTTCCCGAAAAAGGGGAGTAGAGGCCGCCTTAAGGTGTGTCATGATGAATTGCTTGATTTTGTAGGTCTATTGGCAAAAATGAATGGATTTGATTGAGGTTTTTCCTCACTAATGAAGGGCCTGGTCCCAGCGCTGAGGGTCAGTTATTTGGAGAAGGCATCTTCAAAGAGATGACCGAATATGCAAGGTCCTCCTTGACCACAGACAGTTAAGATGAAGGCTAATGTCAGGAAAGCTTTCTCGAATAGGTTTTTCGTCAAACCTTATTCCACCTTGAGAGGCTCCTTTTAAACCCTCTTAACTAGAGCCCCAAAAGGACCCCACCTTTGTTCCACAATGGACCAGAATTTCACCATCAAAGTGGTAACAGGGGTTCGAGAAGATCAGGATTTTTGGTGAGTATAATTTCACACCAACATCCCAAGGCGGAGAATTCGGCCCAGTATCAATTTAAAACACCTAAACGAGTGCGTTATGTACAATCATTTCAAAATGGAAGACATTCCGTCATTAAAAGGAGTTTTATCTCCACAAGATTGGATGGTCAATATAGACCTAAAGACCCTTATCTGACAATCCCGATAAACTACAAAATATCGGTCCTTACACCGACACAGTCTATCGAATTTCCAGGTGTCACCGTAACTACGATGGAGATGGCTCTTTCTCTGCCTTCAGCTAAAGTTCGGCTGATTCACAGAGAAATCAGATGTCTTCTATCTGCAGAAGAATTCTCTCTGAGATGGTTAGCTCACCTCCTGGGCCTACTCTCCGCAGCAATACAAGTGGTCTTTACAGGACCGCTTTATTGTCGAGCTCTTCAATGTCTGAAAGCACGATTTCTGCGGAGGAGATGGCTTTATCCAGATTGCATCTCTCTGGACGACGAGTCGAAATTGGAGATGCAGTGGTGGCTAAATCATTTAGAGTCATGGAACAGCAAAGCCATCATCCATCCAACCCCAGAATTGGTCATAGAGTCAGACGCCAGCAGATCTGGCTGGGGCGCGCTGCGGATCGCTTTCCACAGGTATCAGTTGGGTTTCCACAGAGATAGGATTGTATATAATGGTTTAGAACTCCTTGTAGGATTGTTTGCTATTCAAGTTTTATTAAGCATTTCCAGGCGAGTTCCATACTCCTGAGGATGGACAACCTGTCCGCTGTGCGTCATATAAACCTTATAGGTGGCCCCAGGTCTAAACAGTTGTCAGAGACAGCAAAATCTTTTGAGGATTTTTCCTGCCTCACAATCTCTCAGTCCAGGCCAATACATTCCAGGGTTCAGCAATGTAATGGCGGACTGGAATTCAAGGTATCTGATAGACTCCAGCGATTGGAGATTAGACGCCAGGGTATTTGCCAGTTTGTCATCCCTCTGGGGTCCCTAATCTATAGATTTGTTGGTTTCTCGCCTTAACATTCCTTTATCACAATACTACTGTGTTGGAGACCAGACCCCATGGCTTTGGCCACCGTTGCTCTGGTCCAGACCTGGACGCTTTACGCTTTTCCTCTATTCTTCCTCATTTCAACAGTAATAAGACTAGTACAAGTACAATTAGCTACAATAGTGCTCATAGCGCCCTTAGGGAGTTCTCAACCATGGTTCCCACACCTCCTGAAACTGTCTGTGGACATTCCCAGGCTAATTTGTTTCCCATCGTCCACCCTGGGAGATCCGGAGGGAACGCTTCAGAATTCTTTGAGTCTTCACTCATTTTTTAAGGTGTTAAGTGTATCTCAGGGGTCACTGACCTTCAGTCAACATTTCGGATGCATCTGCCTCTGTTTTTGTTGAGTTCCTGGGCCCCTCTACTAGGAGGAGATATGGTACCGCATGGAACTCATGGGTTTCTTGGTGCATGGAACATGAAGTTGATTCCATATCCGTTCCTAAAGTAACTTGTTTAGTTTCTTCACACATATATTTGGGGATGGTAAAGCGTATCACACGATTAATAACCTCAGATCGGCGATACCTGCTTCACATCAGGGTTTTAATGGTATTCCTGCCCCATTACATGTAGGTTATTGAAGGTTATACAGTGTAACGACCCCTCGTTCCCGTTATTCTAACATCTGGGATGTCATTCTAGTTAATTTTCTGGATAAGTGACCCGAGAATGAAACTCTGTCTATTAAACTGATTTCTGTGAAATTGGCCATTTTACTTTGCTTGATTTCCTGCAATAGAGTCTCACACGTTCGAGCCCTAAACTTAACGGGAAGAAGTTTTATCCGACACCGGGTGAAATTTTCAATTTTCCTATAGGACAAAAACTTTATTGTCAGAGGTCTTCTATCCAGTTTTGTCACAGCGTCCTGTCCTTTGCCCAGTACGTTGTTTAAAAGAATAAGGAAGAGTTACTGCCCCTAACAGGTCACTCCAATCCCAACGGTTTTATATCCTTATGAAAACTATACAATTCTGTAACTTCACCACACTCGCTGGGTGGGTTAAATGGATAATATCGGAAGCTGGTGTGGATGTCTCCATGTTTCGAGCTAATTTTTGCTGGAGTGCTTCTGCTTCCAAGGTTTTTTCTTCCGTGGATGTCGTCTTGTAGACATCTTAAAACAGCAAACTGGTCCAGAGAATCCACCTATAGGGAGTGTTATTTTAAACCAGTGTGTCACATGTCACTATCACTAATTAATTAAGCTTTGAACTCGCATAATAAGAGCCTCCGTGTCTTGTGGGATAATTACCAGATTCCCCTATTATCATGACGGGGAATCATAATTATAATAAAGACACGGAGGCGAGTATTATCCCACCCGATAATTGGATTATTCCCACCCTTTATATTTGGTTATTAGGTTTTGATGTTTCAGTAGTCATTACGGATTTTTTCAAACCTTCTTAATATAAGCTCTTGGTGATCTTTAATACATTTATTTTCCGACAGCCTAAACTTTATGTCGAAGCTTTCATTGGATGAGGAAGAGTTCTTCCGTTGTTCTGTTCGTTGGAGAAGAGCTTGAGCTTCATGTTGGAGTTTGTGTTGAAGGCTGGAGCTTTGTATTGGAGTTTTTCATAGGGATGTGCGTTTCGGGTTTCGGAATTTCGGAATTTTCACGAAATTTCCTGATTCGTGTTTTCGGATCCGGCCGATTTTCCGAAAATTTCTAGATCTGAAAATGGCAGATCTGAAAAGATTTCCGAGCCGAAACGAAATATTTTCGGAATTTTCGAATGGACTTGAAATGTGTCAAATCGAAATTTATTTTCGCTCTATTCATGATTTCGGTTCCATTCGTGATTTCGGTTCCATTTCGGTAATTCTGGACATCGTATATTTAACTATTATCGGTTATATCGCTGATTCTGTAAATTTTGTATTTGTAAATGCGTATCACTTGTTTTTTTTGTTTCCAATGATCCGATAATTCTGTCGATACGAAAATTCCTTCGGAATCGGGTCGAATCCGATTCATCCGCGGGTCGCGGATGTCGTAACTTTATTGAGGGAATTTTTGTAGAGAGTTTTGACAATTGCCAAAAAATATAGAAATTATTTATCATGGCTGAAAGAAGAGACAGAGAGTCCCATTCGGACACCTCCTCATCTGCTTCCACCCCAGAGACACCCAGGAAGAAGCGGGCCAGCAACATGGCATTTGACGAGATGCTGGAGCTGGTCCGCATCTTTGATCCTAAAGATTATGACTGCCGTAAGGGCCCTTACGGCAGAAAGAATAACGCGCGCAAGGACTGTATCCTAGATAAGCTACGCACCACCATCGCGGAATTATTTGGGAAAACGCTGGTCCGACCTCAAGGTGCGCGAGCAGGGGCAGCTGAGGCACATCCGGCGTGTCATAGCCAAACGTAAGTGTCATGTTATATTGTAAAGCACTGCGCAAACTGTTGGCGCTATATAAATCCTGTATAATAATAATAATGTGCTTGCATGTGCTAATGTGCACAGAAATATTTTGATTTATCTAGTCCTTTTTTCATGCAATGTGATTGTGTATAGCTTTGCGTTTTCACAACTCGTCATACATGCATTTTTGCCATAGCTCTTCCCACGGCCGGCGCTGCCGCTAGGCCAACTAGGCGGGCGCCTAGAGCGCAGCACCCACCTAGGGCGCAGCGGCAGCCGGCCCGACCAATTGAAAAAAAAATAAAAAATTGTAAATAAAAATGCCCGCGGGGCACCCTGGGGCGGCCGCGTGCTGCAGGCAGCCCCAATACGAGCCGGCGTCACCGCCGGCGTCAAGGAGACGGAGGCGTGGACTTGGTGCTTCCAGCTTCCTGGACCAAGTCCACGCCTCCATCTCCTTGACGCCAGCGGCGACGCCAGCACGCATGAGACTGGCTACAGGAAGACAGCGCTGGAGGAAAATATCCATGTGTGAGCTGCTGGGTAAGTATCCTTGTGTGAGCCTGGGGGGGACAAGTACCCATGTGTGAGCCTGGGGGCAAGTACCATGTGTGAGCCTGGGGGCAAGTATCATGTGTGAGCCTAAGGGGCAAATACCATGTGTGAGCCTGAGGGCAAGTACCATGTGTGAGCCTGGGGGCAAATACCATGTGTGAGCCTGGGGGCAAGTACCATGTGTGAGCCTGGGGGCAAGTACCATGTGTGAGCCTGGGGGCAAATACCCATGTGTGAGCCCGGGGGCAAATACCCATGTGTGAGCCTGGGGGCAAATACTCATGTGTGAGCCTGGGGGCAAATACCCATGTGTGAGCCTGGGGGCAAATACCCATGTGTGAGCCTGGGGGCAAATACCCATGTGTGAGCCTGGGGGCAAGTACCCATGTGTGAGCCTGGGCAATATCTCCATGCCATGTGTGAGCTGGAGGCAATATATTCACCATGTGAGCTTTTTTTTTTTGGGGGGGGTGCAAGTAGCTGGTCTTGCCTAGGGCGCAAAATAGTCTAGCACCGGCCCTGGCTCTTCCTTTTTGTGATTTTACGTATTCGTGAAAATTGTGACATTTGATGTATGTAGATGAAGTTACAATGCTGGATTTCTTTTGGCACTGTGTGTATAGTCTGTAGTGTGCTGGGGGGGAGGTTGTTGTGACTGAGTGATGCATACGAGATGACCCGCAGCTTGCCCAATATTGGCTCCCACCTGCGCATCAATAAAAATCTCTGCGTCTCTGCTAAGTGGTAGGATGGGACATGTAGTTCTTCTGAAAGTGCATCCAAACAGAGCCGCGTTCAATACATCTTCAGCAGCTGCTGAATTGTTGCAGCGCAGCAATTCAGTTTGCTGCAGCAGTGTCATTATTGAACGCTTTAGATGCAAATTTCAAAACAAAATGGCGGATTTCTGTTGTTTCTGCAATATCCAGTTTTATTCGCAGAAACTGAAAGTGAAACTGAGGCTGAGGCCTTCTATAAAATAACTAAAAGCAGTCGCACAATGCGTTTTGTACGCACACAACACAAATAATAGTTTTTATTGAATAAACGTAATGTTTACTTCTGAAAAAAATATATAATTGAACGGTAATATATGTCTATGTGCAGATGAAATAAATAAATATTTTGTTACTTTAGAACTATGAGATGGGAGTAGTGGTGGGTCAAGCTGGTAGTGCTAGTGGGTAGTGGAGGGGTGTCGCAATACTTTCGGCAATATATTGTATAGATATACCATTTTTCCAGTCTGCATTATTTACGTGTTATTTTTTGGATTTGGCAGAAGACAGGAAGAAGGCAGCATCTGCCCCGGCGGGCACCAGTGCCCCAGTGGAGGAGGAGCCACGGGCGACCACCAGCGCTGGTATATACTGTTTTATTTTGCAACGACTTTTGGTCAAAAACAGAAACATTTTTTATTTACTGTATTTTAATTTAATTTTTTTATGTATAGCACAAGAGGAGCAGGAGGAGGAAGAGGAGGAGCCGGAGGAGGAGTCAGAGCCTCAGGAGGCCGCCAGCACTGGTATATACTACTGTTATATTTTTTCAAGACTTTCAGTCAAAAATAGAAACCTGCTTTACTTACTGTATTTTCCTTCTTTCATTTATTGGATATATAGAAGGAGAAGCCAGACCGGACACATCATCCAGCATTAGGCAAATTAACCGGATGGCGATCGGCGAGCTACGCCTGGCTGTAACAACTATAGATTCCATCCAGGAACTGCTCCAGGAACTGCGGGAGCACATAAGCAATGCCGCTGACATCCTGGAGCGGCAGTGAGACCAGTGGCAGCCTCCTCCCGAAATGTAACCGGAATGTGCCTCAGCTGCTCCTGCTCGCGTGCCTTGAGGTCGGACCAGCGTTTTCGGAGCTGGTCCTTTGTCTGGTCCTTCCCGAACAGCTCCAGGATGGTGGTGCGTAGCTTGTCAAGGATACGATCCTTGCGGGTGTTATTCTTCCTGCCGTAAGGGCCCTTACGGCAGTCATAATCTTTGTAATCAAAGATGCGGACCAGCTCCAACATCTCCTCAAATGCCAGTAATTATCTCAAGTGAACCAATATACTGAACAAGATGTTCGCCTGGCTTACAATGGCGGCCATCTTCCAGTCTATTTCCACTACACTATGTTTGTTTGTGCCCCTGTTGGGCAGTTTGCCATCCTTGGCATGTTCCCTTCCCTTCCCCATGTTGTAAATAAATTTTCTATTTTTTCTATATTTTCCCGTTTGTGTGCGTTGCTTTTCCTTACTTAATAAGTTAATATGTATTGCTTGGTTTCCACACTGTTAAAATTATATGTACATAAATTTATTGACATTTCTATGGACCCTTTGTCATAAATTTGTCAACATATTTGTGGCCATGAATGTGACTGTGCACATTCTACACTTCCTGCCTGGCCAAAAAATGTCACACACTAACACAACCTTGTTGTACTGCCTTGAGATTTGATTACCGACGTGGCCTGGTTTTGTTAAGCTTAGGCGATGTCACAACAACACGGATTTTTGTCAACAGTCACATTCATTGTATAACCAAGAATTTATCAAAAAATATTGATGGCAGCACTGCGTGAAGTCTTCTCCGACACAACCCAAAGATCCTCAGTGCGGCTCAGGTCTAGTTTATTTGTCCCTGTTTGCAGCTTCACGCAACACCTCCTCCCAGCTATGAGCTCTCTCTCTCCCACCGCTGCCCGCTAAGACACTGCCCGCCAACATGGTCACGTCTTTGCAGGAAGACAACAGCGTGGGGGAACGGCAGCTGCCGACAGTCCCAAGACCTCGTCACAATGACGTCAGTTCTGGAGTTAACCCCTAACTGCGACCAATGGTGGAGATAGGGGGTTCATTGGAACCCCCTATCTCCCGATCCGCGGCAGCTATCGGTTGGTTAATGTTTGGTATCTTTGGATCGACCAGAGCATGGCCTTTCCAACAATACCAAACATGACAATGTTAAAAATTATAAAAAATTAAAATATAAAAAAAATAACAGTTTTTTTGTTTTGTTAATGCAGCAATATTGTTCCCATTTCAATTATAATGTGAACAATGATGCTGCACTAAGGATTTTTGTATGGGGTGCGTTTGTTAAAAATCGTGTAATTTTCACCCAAAAAAATATAACAAGTCCCCTTTTCAATTTTTTTTAACAAACGCAACTCATAAAATATAACCGCAAACACTCGCATGTTAAAATGTGAAAAAAACACTTTACACCTTGTAAAACAAACATTGAAAATTCTAATTTTATTGCATTTTTTGTTATAATATACAGACAGGACATGACGCATACATATGATAATGATATATTATGAATCATCTGCCGAGTCTGCCGGAAAGAACGATATATAACATGTGTGGGTCATATTATAAAATAAGGCTTCAAAAAAACGCGTTTAAACAAGAGGAGCGAAACTGTTAAAAATTAGCTCAGCAGCAGACCGCAGTGCCGCACACAGGCGTGAAGGGAAGCCGTGAAATGCCTCAGCAGCGGAAGGGTTAATTTTTTTTTTGTCTGTTTTAAATAATTTTTTTCTTTTTTTTTCTTTCGTTTCAGATCATTTTGATCAACTATTTTTCCGTTTTAAAACCTTTTTGTTCTGGTTTTTATTTTTAAAGTCAGACCATTCGGGTCAGTTTAGCGTTTTTTAAATCGTTTTGTTCATTTTTTTTTGTTCCTTGGCTTTCATACCATTTTTTAATGTGATTAAATAAAGTTGTGAAATGTATATTCATAAGAAAAAAAGGATCTTTATTTAATTAAAAAAAAACACGATAGAATCGCCAGAATTATCGTATCGACAGAATGAATTATCGGATCTGAAAAACCAACCAAAAATTTATTATAAAAGAATATATAAAGCATAAAAAAGTAAACCATAGTAGTTTATATCAAAACGAATAGAGTTAGACACTTTGAAACGAGGAGAACAGACGTTCCGAAAAAACGAAAAGTCCCGAAATCACGAAAAGTCGATACAAAAAACGAGCAAAGTGACACAAAAATACGAAAAATGGTCGATATTCCGAAAAAAAAATGTACATGAAAAACGAGTCGAGCCGAACCGAATCGAAACAGAAATCGGCCGAAACGAGCCGAATCGAAAAGTTTAAACATCCGAACAAATCGAACCGAATCGAACCGAAAAAAAAATCGGTGCACAAGCCTAGTTTTTCGTTGAATGATGAATGCTCTTCCATGCTTGAGCTTCAAGTTGGAGTCTACGTTGAAGGTTTTAACTTCCTGTTGGAGTTTGTCAAAGGAGGATTATTCTTCCAATGTTTCCATTTCATTGAAGAAGATGTTGACCTGTCTCGCATCAAGAAAAGAGGAGGAGCCAAGGGTTACCAGGACTATTTATGGAGCGGTCTACCGGACGATTGGACAGTAGGGAGCTGGACTGTACCATTACCTGCTATTGTTATATGTATTGTTAAACTGTATTTTTCTCTCTAAATACTTTTGTTGTTGTATTTGAGAGATTTTCTTTGCTGCTATCGACTTAATTAAAGAAAAGATAGCATAATACTCGCCTCCGTGTCTTTATTATAATTATGATTCCCCGTCATGATAATAGGAGAATCTGGGAATTGTCAAATACTGGGAGGAGGTTGGTAACCTGCTGCACCAGGTATTCCAGATTCCTGTCCCCTTGGACCCCTGGACCTACCTCTTTGCTAGACCGGTGCTTACCCTGTCACCTGTTCAGAACCGCCTCCTCTCTAAGATCTTATTGGCGGCCAGGAAAGCGGTTGCGGGGCAATGACGCTCAATTACCTTACCGTCTGTATCACGTGTCCATCAGATAATGAACTACATCAGATAATGGATGAGCCTTCACCACACTATGTCCTCATTTAGGAAAAAATGGGAAGCCTGGGAGTCCATGAATGACTGAGGGACTGTAAGTTATTGCGACATCTTTGTATGTCCTGGTTGAGCGACATTGGTATGTTGCACTGATATTGGGTATGTCGTCTCTTTTTTTTGTGGGGATGCTGGATGGCCTATGGCAGTTTGCCTGTGAACACCCCCTCCCCTTATCCTTTCCTTACTTTCGTCTTCTTTTTTTTTAGTTTTTATGTTTCTTACTTGATAGGTCTGAACATCTCTCCTTTCCCATCTCTGGTCTCCGTGTGCCCCCCCCCCATCTCCATTACAGGTCAGGATTTGCTGTACACAGACATTGATGAGGGCGCGGTTGTGCAAAATGAAACACAGGCAACCTACTACGTCCTTCAAATTGAAATTGTATTCATCAACAGTCAAGAATATATATGCCCTACATACAAAATGGAGGAGCTGATGTCATAACCAATCAGAGACTGCCACGTGTACAAGTGATTGTAGCACCTCTTCCATATAAGGTGACAACAATATGCCATTGCAAGCAGGTTTAAGGAATTTGCCTCAGGGGTATAACCGGGTGGGGTCTCAGGTACAGCAGATCAGGATTTAACAGGCACAGGGGGACTGGGTTGGGACAGATGGCTTAATTGCATATTCCAATTATTTATATTTTGGATAACTTGTAAAAATCCTTTACATTACATCGAGACCTGACTGTATGTGAACAATGTCTAATATTTGTTTATATTTGCTTGTTTTACCCTGAATAAAATCTTTAAAAAAAGAGTATGACGCATGCCATTTCTTTAGACCTGTGCATCTACAATGCGTCTACAGAGAATGAGCGGATCCGGAGGTCTATCCCTGTTTTAGAAATATATTTATAGAGAGCCCTAAACACACGAGACAAAGCAGTTTTGCAATGTGGTACCTGTGCAGGAGCCATCTTTATAGAGTCTCCTGATACATGTGTAGCGCTGTGATAGTTTGACTTTATGTAATGGACTGATGCTACCACTAGAGGGAGACAGAGCCAGAGACATTGTGGACTATGTTGTGCCAAGAGACTCCATCTCCCAGAGACCTTTGCAAAGGGAACAGGAAGTGGGCGTGCGGTGCCAAGAGAGACATCCGAAGCCTCGTGCAAGACAGGGGCAGAGCGAGCAGAGCGACGAAAGGAGTAGGATGCACGCAGGACACTGTCAGGGATCGCAACCAGGCCGGAGTGTGGACGCTGCCATATCTGGTGTTGGAGATCGAGGACGGACATCGTGCTGTTAACTACTACATTCCGCTGAGCAACTGGGAGAGCAACCGAGTTCCAGAAGGACCCCGAGTGAGGAGGCCGCAAGGATCGAATGGGAGTGCAGGCGGCGGATCGATTCCGGTAGCGGAGAACGGCGATCGGGAGAGCGGATTCGTTGGCACCGGGTTCAAGTCGTGGAGAGATTCTTGGTCGAGTCATCAGTTCTGGACACTTTGTTCGTCGGATGGGTGAGAGGCCTCAAGGCCTACGGTTCCGAAACGAAAGTGCGCACTTGGTTAATTGCTTCAATCCACAGGGCCCCGACGTTGACTAGTCGTAGATAACTTTGCTCATTCACTGGCGAGTTGAATATAGTACCCGGGTACCCTAAGACACCACTTTTGAGCCTTTTTGAACCGGACTTATATGCCACTTTATTGATCCAGTAAAGTATATAATTTAGAAAATCCACAACAGTGCTGGTGTATAGTGATTCCTAGTGCGGTAAGACTATCCTGGGTTTATTCAACTCCTCCTCCGGGGTGAGCGCTACACATGTGTAGCGCTACTTCCGCGAGAGCCGCTGAATTTGGCGCGCCTTCTGTCTCACTCTAGTGATCACCCACCTCTGGCGCCAAGTAATACCAAGAGACAAGGTTATACTTTAAATAAGTAGCCCCTCTATAGAACAAAGTAATGAACAGTATAACAGTATCAATGGTAGTGATTTACCATCACTAGTCAACACAGACAGTAAGCCTTACAATACTTCAATGTCATTCAACTATGGACTATAATTGACGTAACCTATATCAGTAACCTATCTAAACCCTGTAAATTCTGCCTAACCACTGGCCAGTAGAATTTACACAAAGTCACGAGTTTGCTAGCGTTGGGGCCCTTTGAACTCTGTCGTTGGGTACCTTTAACACAAAACCAATATTTGTATTCCACAATGTGAGCAAGAGATCTTCGCAAAGTGTCACAGAGTAACAGGATTTGTAACTACAGCAAGCTTTACTTTATATGGAGCTGCGCGGGCAGTAGAACTAGGCCGGACAGTAAAGTTAGCAATCTTAACTCACGCAGGGTAGCCGAAGACCTCTCTCCATTACCCACACTCACTCCTTCCATGCTGGACGGCAGCTTGATCACTAATTCTTAGCGCTGGAACACACAAGGACCTCTGGGTCTCCTCTCCACAGGATACATGAGAGCAGCCGGAGCTCTCCTCCACCGGATGCACGAGACAGCTGGACCTCTTCTCCGTTGAATGTACAAGGCAGCCGGATCTCTCCTCCGCTGAACACACAAGGCCGCCACTGGATGCGCGGTCCCCAACATAGGACCTCTCACCATCACAGTCTCTCCCTCTGGCTTCTCTCTGCCTTACACGTGCACTTCCTCCCCTGGGAAACGTGGCCTCCCCCTCCGCTCTGCTTGGAGACATCGTTCTCTTCCTGACAAGTTGCATTAGCCCCTCTGTACTTGAAACTACACATTCCAGAATCCTTTGCAATCCTCTCCTTCTTCCTGTCATAAACAACTTCCTTTGCCAGTGAAGAGATAGGGAAAAGGAGGAGGGAAAGTCCCCCGCAGCTGTGACAGGCTTCATGTCTCTGTCCAAGCCTGGGACACACAGTGAAACACAATAGGACACACACAGTTCAAGTAGCCTGCGCTGCACATGTTTATTTATTTATAAAGGATTTTACCAGGAAGGATACATTCTCGAGATTTCTCTCGTTTCTAAGTATGTCCAGCACAATAGAAACCCACGTTGGTTTATTTTTTTGAAAATTATAAATTTTATTAACTTTTTCAGGGAGGGATACAGAAATATCACCAGATTTCAAACAGATACACAATGCAGTATGTACACACAATCGCCTCTATTGTAGTAGTTTCGAGACACAATCCCATATGCTTCATATGGTCACTATCCCATCCTAAGGAACCTCCGACCACGTTTCATCCCCTCGTCGGTAAAACCTGGCACCAACCCGTGTAATGCACTGTTTTACCAAATATAAGTCCCATGGGTCTTGTTTAGGAGGGGTTGCATCGAGAATATCTGTAGCCATCCTGTCATATGCTCTCTATATCTTTCCATGTATGTCTTAAGGAGCGTTGCAGAGGGAACACGGTCAGATTTCCATCTTTGAGCTAGCAGCAGTAATGACGTGGTCGTGATATGAAACGCCATCCTGATCTATTGTCTAGTTAACGTGGGACCCCCAAATCCTAGTAAAATGAATCCGGGGTCCATAGGGAGAGGGGGACCCACCACAGCCATGCGAGATCAATTGCAGACTTCCAGTAAGGGACTAGCGATGGGCAGTGCCACCAAATGTGTATGTATGTACCAGACTGCGCACCACACCGCCAGCATGAAGAAGATGATGTCTGTTGGAATTTTCGAAATATTGAGACACAGACTCTGACCTGCAGCCGGGATCCCTCCCTTAGCGTGATCCTTTCTGCTGCCAGAAAAACGTTTCTCCTACCAATTGTGTGAGATTCAAACGTTTTCCTCAGATCCAGAACAAAGATTACAGTAGAGCTACAAACAGACGAGACCCACTCTGCTTATTAAATTGTCTCCAGCAGAGGGCACATGAGATGTCATAACGCTGATACATGTTTAATCTCATGTATTATACTATAGTATATACTATACTAATACTCCAGCTCTTCTGGTGATGGTGGGCTGGTGACCCCATAACCACCAAGCAAAGACCAGCATACCACTGTGTGTGTTGCTGTGTAGGAAATGTAGAAGTGATCTAGCAGGAAATTCTTCATTTAGACATTTTTGGACAAGACACAAGGACGTGTACGTGGTATTAGTGCAAACTAGGCAAAACGATGTAAAGGACGGAAAAAGGGGGGTAAGTGCAGGGGAGAGGCATCTAGGTGGGACCCATCTTGTTTCACTGCAGCAAGGCCATGTCCGTACCACCTTGGCTCCTTTCTTTACATATTATCCTTAATGCGCACGAGTTCCTGTACCATGAATGATTAAAAGAAAAACAAAGTAAAGGAGTCGAAGAAGCAGTTACCATATGTATGTTAGTAACAAGGAAGGGAAGCAGGTCCATACTGTCCACAAGACCAAGGAAAACCTCGACACCCTAGTTGTTTCTGAACTACATGTCCCATGATGCTCTGCTAGCCTTGTGTGTGGCTAACCATCATGGAATGTGTAGTTCTGAAACACCTGGGGTGCCGAGGTTTGCCATTGTGACAGATCTCCCTATAACCCGCTGGGGTATCTCCTCCAAACCGGTGCTTCCCTTACAAGGCTGCCCATCCACTGGGTCCGTCATTCTGCGATGTTGCAATCATCCGATGTTGTTTGACCGATCCTACAACATTCAGGTGAATCAGCCCTCTTCCACTGCATCCGACCACCGACGGACGATTTCAGATGATTTTATGTGATTACAACAGATGTGAGATCCTTTCAATCTCAATTTATTTTATCAGAGGATGAAGGGACGATCTGGTACAAGTTTACATGAAAAAGATGCATTGTATAGTATAACTGGCGTGTGCAGGGGAAACAAGAAAAGATGCATTGTATAGTTAAACCGCTGTGCCGCGGCAGGGAAACATAAAAAAGATGCATTGTATAGTTAAACCGCTGAGCCGCAGCAGGGAAACATGAAAAAGATGAATTGTATAGTATAACGGCGTGTCCCGGGGAAACGAGAAAAGATACATTGTATAGGAAAACCTCCAGTCGTGAAGCCCATAGGATTCAATGGAAAAAGTATTAACATTTTTATTCAACAGTTTATTTATTTATCTTTTAAAAAGATGAGGCTTTTTTTCCACTTCCACTTTTCTCTCTACGAGCCGGCTTCAGAAGTGATTTCACTGTTCCGAAACATTTTAAGCAACAGGGAGTGGAGGGGTTAGTCTCCCCCTGCAGCCTGGCCAGTTTTTTCTTTTTCCCCCCACTACGAGCCGGACGCGCTGGACGGGGGCAGTCCTTGATGTTGAAACTCCTTTTCAGTATCAAAGACAGTTATTTTTTACCCAGCAGCGGGGTTTTTCCTTTTTTTACCCGGCAGCCTGTCCATTCGGCCGATCTGGGTTGTCCAGCTACAGTGCCAGTGGACTGCCAGCCCATAGGTCCCCAACTGACCCTCAATAATCCCTCCAAGAATCAGGCAAGACTGATTTTAGCTTTAAAGCAGGAAAAAGAAAGATTTATTTTCATAATTGCAAGTGGGTTTATATCTTCTCAGGGACAGCCCCCTTCCTTAGAAAAACAATAGATAAGACACTAGACATGTGCATTCGTTTTAGTACTAAAACGATTTAGTCAGAATTTTAGGATAATTTAGTTTTCGTATGACTCAAGAGATACGAAACTGCTCAGTACAAAAAACGAAAGAAACTAAAATAAAATGCACTACATTTTAGTTTCAGTCCTTTTTGTGATATTACATTGAGTGAAGGAGATCAGCAATGAACGCAACATCGCAAAGCTACAGAAAAGGTTTGTATGCGTAATCCTTCCCGACCCCTACCCGAAAATCTGACAGTGATAGAGCTCCAGAATACTCACTCGCAGCACAGACAGCCAGCACAGGAGAGGAAACCTTTACTTATCCCTTGCATGTCTATGAGGCAGACAAGATGATAAAAGCAGCTGGAGAAGGAAAACATTCAAATAAATCACGCTGAAAGCTAATGACAGAGGAGGGCTGGATAGTAAAACCCCTTTATAACAAGCAGCGCTGGGAGAAGAGAGGGACTTTATAAAACATGTGTTATCTCCCCTCCTGCTCTGCATAATAGGGGCTTAGGTCTGATACATTTTATATTATCCAGGAGCACTGTCCCCCTTTCCTCATCTATAATACACGTTTTATATAGAAACATAGAAAGATGTCGGCAGATAAGAACCTTTCGGCCCATCTAGTCTGCCCAATTACATGGATACTTTACCTGGATTTATCTTTTGTTTAGGATAGCCTTATGCCTATCCCATGCCTGCTTAAATTCAATTACTGTTTTGGCCTCTACCACTTCAACTGGAAGACTGTTCCATGTATCCACCACCCTCTCAGTAAAATAATGCTTCCTGATGTTACTTTTAAACCTTTGCCCCTCTAATCTAAGACTATGTCCTCTTGTTTTGCTACTTTGTTTCCTTTTAAATATACTCCCTTCCTCTACCTTGTGGATTCCCTTTACGTATTTAAATGTTTCTATCATATCTCCTCTGTCTCGTCTTTTTTCCAAGCTGTACATGTTAAGATCATTAACCCTTTCCTGGTAACTTTTCTCCTTCAAGCCGTACACCATTTTACAGTTGTGTTCAAAATTATTCAACCCCCACTGAAATTGAGTGTTTTGGCCAGTTTGACATTGATTTTGATCATTCAGTCATCTTGCTTACAATTAAATCAAAGAGGCACGTGTAGGTCAGACAAATATAACATAACATTTATAATGAAATAACCACAAATGTCTTTTCTGTGCTCACATCATTATCAGTTTTATTCAACCCCCAAGTGACATTCAATCTTAGTACTTAGTACAACATCCTTTTACAGTTATAACAGCTTTTAAACGTGAAGCATAGCTTGACACAAGTGTCTTGCAGCGATCTACGGGTATCTTCGCCCATTCGTCATGGGCAAAAGCCTCCAGTTCAGTCACATTCTTAGGCTTGCGCACTGCAACTGCATTCATTAAGTCCCACCAGAGGTTCTCAATCAGATTTAAGTCAGGTGACTGCGATGGCCACTCAAAAATGTTCCAGCCTTTAATCTGCAACCATGCTCTAGTGGACTTGGAGGTATGCTTGGGATCATTGTCCTGTTGAAAGGTCCAACGTCTCCCAAGCCTCAGGTTTGTGACTGACTGCATCACATTGTCATCCAATATCTCCTGGTACTGAAGAGAATTCATGGTACCTTGCACACGCTGAAGCTTCCCTGTACCTGCAGAAGCAAAACAGCCCCAAAGCATGATTGACCCCCCGCCATGCTTCACAGTAGGCAAGGTGTCTTTTCTTCATAGGCCTTGTTCTTCCTCCTCCAAACATAGCGTTGATCCATGGGCCCAAACAGTTCTAATTTTGTTTCATCAGTCCACAGAACACTATCCCAAAACTTCTGTGGTTTGTCCACATGACTTTTGGCATACTGCAGTCGACTCTTCTTATTCTTTGGAGACAGCAAGGGGGTGCGCCTGGGAGTTCTGGCATGGAGGCCTTCATTACTCAGTGTGCGCCGTATTGTCTGAGCTGAAACTTCAGTACCCACATCTGACAAATCTTTTCTCAGTTCCTCAGCATTCACACGGGGACTTTTCTCCACTCTACGCTTCAGGTAGCGCACAGCAGTCGAAGTCAGCATCTTCTTTCTGCCACGACCAGGTAGCGTTTCAACGTGCCCTTTGCCTTGAATTTGCGAATGATGCTTCCTATGGTCTCTCTTGGTATGTTTAACATCTTTGCAATCTTCTTATAGCCATTGCCCTTCCTGTGAAGAGTAATCACCTCTTCTCTTGTCTTCCTGGACCATTCTCTTGACTTCACCATGTTTGTAACCACACCAGTAAATGTCTAGAAGGAGCTGAGTATCACAGTCATTTTAAAGCTGCCTAATTGGTGCTTATTATGCTTTATTGCTGCTCCGTGACATCCACAGGTGTTTTCAATACCTGATTGAAAACACTTGAATGAACCTCTGTTCTTCAGAGTGGTAGTCTTTAAGGGGTGAATAATTGTGTCAATGAAGAATTCACAAAAGAAACATTTACTACTGTATTACAAAACCAATTGATGTCATTTTAGTTGCATATGGTTCTTTAAAAAGTCCTTGTAGGATTTCATTCTGAATACAATTACAAATGTCACTAAATTCCCTAAAACCCTTTACAGCATTGGGGGTTGAATCATTTTGAACACAACTGTAGTAGCCCTTCTCTGAACTCTCTCTAAGATGTCTATATCCTTCTGGAGATACAGTCTCCAGTACTGCACACAGTACTCCAAGTGAGGTCTCACCAGTGCTCTGTACACTGGAGGGACATATATAAAGTCCCTCTCCTCTCCCAGTGCTGCTTGTTATAAAGTTTTTTTTTACGTCTGATACATTTATTATCCAGCTCACAGTTACTCTTTTATTATGAGCTGTCAGTGTGATTTATTTGAATGTTTTCCCTGGATTTAAAGTGCTTAATTTTATTATAAAAATAAATTTGCACCAGACATCTCTTCTCTGAGCTTACAGACCGATTTATGTTAATATTTGCCCTCTCCCCTGCTTTTATATTCCTGTCTCTCTCCCCCACAGAGATGCAAAGTTTAAGTAAAAGTTCCCTCTCCTGTGCTGGATAAGCATTGCATTCCAAAGTTCTGCAGTAGGTCCTACTGAGTAGGATGTTCTATACAGAGAGGGGCATTAACGAATGCAGGAGGATGTTCTATACATTATACAGAGAGGGGTATCAATGCAGGAGGTTATATACATTATACAGAGAACGGTATAAATTGAGGAGGATGTTCTATACAGAGAGGGACATTAATTAATTAAGGAGGATGTTATATACATTATACAGAGAGGGGTATTAATTAATGCAGGAGGATGTTCTACACATTATACAGAGAGGAGCCTTTTTTTAGCCCTTTAAATCCAGTGGCTGTGAGCGCTGAGATCAGCTGCTTGTTATATTATCTCTCAGTACAATGTATCAGGCTCAGCTGTTACACATAGCTGATCAGATCACAGCACTCAGACCCACATGGGTTTGATTTAATCAGAAGACCATCTGCAGATGAAAGAGGTGAAGGTACCCACCGAATAAGCAGTACCACACGCCTACAAGTTGAGCCTGGAACCTAAGGCTCCAACATCGGTGAGTTTGTTTTGACCTCTACTTACCTTATTTTAACCATTGGTTACAAATCACGCTATGAAGATCTCTCTTTTTCTATATCTGAGACGATCGAGCAAACATTAAGGAAAGGCAGAGGCCACCCCAAGAAAACTCTAAAGAAGGGCAGAGGCTACCCTCAATTAGGCCCAAGGCGTTCCACACCAGAGCAGGTACATGAGGCTCTATAAAGTGTAAGTGTTCCCTTGTCTATGGGCACTTAACTCTGTATCAGTCAATATTGCACTATTTTTTCTTTTTCTGTTTCCCTTCTACCCCTCTCCTCTTTTCCTCCCATTTTTTGGGAATTGGGAGTCAGGTGAAGACAGTGCACCAGGACCTCACGTAAGCCTCTGGACTGCCCCTGTGGAGACTCAACCAGACTACCTTTGTCTTCAATACAGAATATATGGTCGGTTGGACTGTGTTTTTTTGCCTTCACAAGTGATTTGGAAAACGAGACTCTATAAGGATAACTTTTTGAAAGACCTTCAATTGCACTATATGCACTTAATATGCGATTTTTTTTGTTAATATATCAGGACATCAACTGTCACCTTTTTTGCACAGTAAAACTACTGCACTTAGCTCTATTCATAGCAGCACTTTAGTGGTCTTTTCGACCGTGCACTGTTTGGAATAGTGGGAATACCATACCCATTTATTATTTGTACTAGATTTTATATAGACCACTCTCAAAAGAGACTGCGCCACTAGGAGCTGTTACAGTAACTGACTGTAACAGCGCTCAGTTTTAGTAAAACAAGGAAATAATATTGTTCTAACCTCTTATATATAAAAATATTATTTACTAGTTTTACTGAAACTCTGAGCGCTGTGATGAGCAGCAGTCAGTTACTGTAACAGCTTTGCCTGACACATTGTGCTGAGAGTGAGAGATACTGTAACAAGCAGCGATCTCAGCCCTCTGAGGAGCCACTACAATAGTAATTGTATCCACTGGTTTTCGGATGAATGAAATTAGTTTTCATACTAAAGAACTGAAAACAAATTTTTTTAGCAACTAAATAAATTGCATTTTAGGACTAATCCATTAGTTCAAAACGAAATTTTGTGCTGTGCACATGTCTATAAGACACACAATGAGCAGTAAAAAAAGAACAGTTCAAATTAACAGTAACCAAACGGCATGAAGACCACCTCCCTTATATGTAGACCAACCTCCCTTATCATGAAGACCACCTCCCTTATCATATAGACCAACCTCCCTTATCATGTATACCGCCTCCCTTATCATGTAGACACCTCCGATATCATGTACACCACCTCCCTTATCAGGTAGACAGTGTGTAATTAGATCCACATGTCCAGTTACATGTAGGGCGTTAGTCAGCTCTGAAAGAAACATGCCTCCTCCAAACCAAAGTGCTCCTGCAGCCCTAGTTTTGTCACAGCCATCACTGCTCTGGGATATGAGGATAAACAAACAGTGCGGCCACAGCATTTACAATTATTCATTTTATCCAAAACAAAAGACATTGCTGAGTTAATCCATAATGACGATAACAGCAACATCCGTCACAGAAAAGGACGAATCCGTAAAATGCTGAAATAAACAACACTGGAGGAACCATTAGCACCACACAACGAACCAATGAAATAAACCAAAAAATGTAACAGCAGCCGGTGTGTGATATGGATAGGGTAGAACTTACAGGTTAAGGGGTGTAGGGAGGAATTGTGTGACATGTGGGTAAGATCGTAGGGAACGGGTTTCATCTTAAATGGAGATGTCTACCGGCCATTGACAAATTTATCCTCTTTGTTTTGTCACTAATAGAGGGTATCAGACTGGAAAAGGCTCCTCTAAGGGAATCAAACAGGCTAAAACATTTACCACAATCAGATCATGAAAATGCTTCCCTCCCTTGCGAATCCTCTCATGTGCAGCAAGAGATTCTACACAGCTAGAACATTTCCCACATACCAATATGGATTAGTCATCTTTCATGAGTTTTCCGATGTTTAAAAAGATTTGAGCACTGACTAAAACATTTCCCACAATCAGAACAGGAATATGGCCTCGCTCTTGTGTGAGTTGTATTATGAACAACCAGATTTGATTTACAGGTAAAAGACTTCCCACATTCCACACACACAAAAGGTTTCTCACCCGTGTGACTTCTCTGATGCACAATAAGACCTGAGCGATAGGTAAAACATTTCCCACATTCAGAACATGAAAAAGGCTTTTCTCCTGTGTGAGTTTTCTGATGTTTAACCAGGGCTGATTTAAGACTGTAACACTTCCCACAGTGAGAACAGGAATGTGGCCTTGTTCCTGTGTGAGTTGTTTTATGGTCAATCAGATTTGATTTATGGGTAAAACATTTCCCACATTCCCCACACACAAAAGGTTTCTCACCTGTGTGACCTCTCTGATGCACAATAAGAGCAGAACGACAGGGAAAACATTTCCCACATTCATAGCATGAAAAAGGCGTTTCTCCTACGTGAGTTTTCTGATGTTTAACCAGGGCTGATTTAAGACTGTAACACTTCCCACAGTCAGAACAGGAATGTGGCCTTGTTCCTGTGTGAGTTGTCTTATGGTCAACCAGACTTGATTTACAGGAAAATCCCTTTCCACATTCCCCACACACAAAAGGTTTCTCTCCTCTGTGACTTCTCTGATGCTCAATAAGAGATGAATGATAGCTAAAACATCTTCCACATTCAGAACATGAAAAGGGCTTCTCTCCTGTGTGACATCTGTGATGCGTATTAAAAGCTGAACGATTGGTGAAACATCTCCCACATTCAGAACATGAAAAAGGCTTCTCTCCGGTGTGAATTCTCTGATGATTAACCAGAGCTGATTTAAAACTAAAACATTTTCCACAGTCTGAACATGGAAAAGGTTTCTCTCCTGTGTGAAGCCTCTTGTGTACTTTAAGATATGATGCAGAGTAAAAACATTTCCCGCACACAAAACACTTTATAGGCTGCACTTCCGAGTGACTTTTCATGTGTGAGAGAAGAGATACTCCAGTGGTACAGCCTTTCCCACACTCAGAACATGTAAACGGCATTTGCCTTGTGTGAGTTCTCTGATTTCTAATGTTAGTTTTCTGATGATGAGATTTAAGATTAAAACATTCCCCAAAATCAGAGCTTGAAGATGACGTTTCTTCCATTACTATTTTAATATCTGTCGGCATTTGGCAATTTACAGAAGGTCCTTCCTTTGCAGACGCCTTCGACCCAAACGCATCATTTTCCCAGGTCATTAGGGAATTTCTCATTTCTTCATTGCGACTTTTATCCAATATCTCATCTGAAAGAAATGAACAGAGGAGAGAATGTTAAATTGATTACAAAAACGACACGAGAAGCCGAACACAAATTATTAGATTAGAAATGTAGAAATTAAACAATTACACTTTAATCAGATTTTAACTCTATTTAAATCAATTCAACACGTTAGATTTGGGGAAATCGATACAGACGGACCTGCTGTAATCAGTGAATATTAACAGTGACTTCCTGCTTTGATCCACATGGCAAACATACCTGAACACGATTCCTGCTTCATCGAGAAGCTGTTATCCAGCTCAATATTCACTGAATTCCCCATCTCCTTCCATTCCCGGCGCCCTCGGACACACGGCTCCTCCCCTCTCTCCATCTCTCGACGCCCCCTGACACACGGCTCCTCCCCTCTCTCCATCTCCTGGCGCCCCCTGACACACGGCTCCTCCCCTCTCTCCATGGCGGATATAAGTGCAGGAATCCCATTGATCCGTCCTGTGTGAAGAGAAAATGTCCAGAAAGATCTTATGATCCAACAGCAATAGAAGATGTTTTGTATGAAGCTGCCTGTGAAGGAGGGGGAGACGTTCCTTACCCAGAGAGCATAGGGTCTGGTAATTCTCCATCATCACATCCCTGTAAAGCTCCTTCTCTTCTTCCTTTAAACAGTCCCACTCCTCCTGGGAGAAGTAAACGGCCACGTCCTCAAACTCACATTCAGCCTAAACAGCAAATGACCTCATTAATGTGACGCCATTATTTATCAGCACAAACTCACATATACCATGAGGAAGATTTCCTGCTTTCCCTGGGAATCTGGCGTCTCCCCCCGTGTAACTCATTCAAGCTTCCCCTCCGCCATCACTGGAGGAAGAAGGGAGGAGATAAGAGACATTGCAATGTCTGGGTCAATGTCTGCCTTACCTGTCCGTTCAGCCGCTCCTCTGCCTCTGACTTGTGACCCGGGAACCTCTCCATCACTGACATGTGACCCGGGAACCTCTCCATCACCTCCTCCTTCTCGGAGATGTGACCCGGGGACCTCTCCATCATCTCCTCCGTCTCTGACATGTGACCCGGGGACCTCTCCATCACCTCCTTCATTCTAAACGATAAAAATCATAGAGGGATGTGAAAGCATCAGGACTGAGCGTGGGCGTCGGTTACAGTGGTTTATTCTACACCTCCAGTGCAAACAGATTATATGTATATTTTCTCTATCGATATGTATTCTGTAATTTTATACATATAATTCACACTTTATCGCATTGTGTTGCACTTTACACGTGGATTCCGGCTTCTTACTAACTGACTTCGCACCAAACTGACTTTAAACACAAGGTCAAGAATTGCTAATTCCGAAATAAAATTGACAGCCTCCTGATCTAATCAAAAACGTCACCACCTTTTGGCTCTAAGGGATTCTGGGGGCCAAATTATTCCTGATCCTACTCAGATTTCATGTTTGTTTAAATGATTTTACTCTTGCTTTATATAATCCCTCCCCAACCCATAATATGTGTAATACAGAGCTTTTGAAGATATTAGATGTGGTCTACCTGCCCTATCGGACTCCCAGAGAGATGTTGGCTCCTCCTGTTTGGAATGAGGAGGTCCTGTCCGTGTTGGAAACGTTAGCGCCTAATAGGGCGCCGGGCCCTGATGGTCTCCCAGCATCTTACTATAAGACGTATGCTCAGCTTTTGATGCCACGGTCCTTTCCCTCAGGACTCTCGTTTGGAAACTATAGTTGTCATTCCTAAACCCAATAAAAGCCCCTTAGAAGTAAGTCATTATCAATCCATTTTGCTACATTTCTTGTCTTGCGTCTTAGTCGGCTTTTGTAATCTTTGATATATCCAGACCAGGTTGGTTTTATAATGGGACATCACGCATACGAGAATACCAGAAGCACAAGTATCCTGGTCTGGAGGATGGCGTGTCTCCACGAGCCTTCATCAGTGGTTTTGCTGGATGCCGAGAAGGCATTTGATCGGATTGAGTAGCCTTGTCTTTCTCAGCTACTGGAATATATAGCAGCAATTTATAACGGCTGTGTCAGCTACGTACGAGATCCTTATGGCACAGAATTCTATCCTGGGGTTGTTCTTCCAGCTGATTGGGATTGGTAATGGGACGAGACAGGGGTGTCCACTGTTGTCTCTATTGTCCTCTCTCTCTGTGGAGCCGCTTTAACGGGCGATTGTGACAGTGTCAGTGGGACAGAAGACATTCAAACTACCGGCTTACACTGATGACAGATTACTCACACTGACGTCCCCCATATCTGTACCTGCTCTGATTCAGATGCTTTCTCACTTTTTGTTATCAGCCTATAAAATTAATGTTCAGAAGTCGGAGGTGATGTTTTTACATTCTCCATCCCAGGAAATTAACCAGCTGTCAAATCAGTTTGGGTTTAAAAGTGTGGAGACCTTTATTTCTTATCTGGGTGTCACATAACTAAAGCCCTTTCTAATCTGTATGATAGTAATTATGGGTCACTTTTTCGCCAGGTATACAAGGATTCGGCAGTTTGGGGCAAATTCAAGATCTCATGGATTGACAGGATTAATTGTATTAAGACGACGGTGTGACCACGACTTCTTTATTATTTTCAAACTTTAGCGGTAGGGCTGTGTGACGTGTGCCACTTTGAACTTGGGGTACATGGGCCTAGAGATGTATTTGGGAGGTGCGGGCTTTATTTTCTATATTATTTCCTTGCCCTCTGCTATGTTGAAGTCACCCTGTGCCTGTGAGTGTGCAGGGTGTTTGTGTAATCTGTGTTATGTATCAATAATGTTATTGTCGATCATTATGGTCTATGTGTATCTGTTGCTATCTGCTGATAGAGTTGCTGGCTGGGTTATGTTAGCCTTTTCCAGCATCGCCTCTCAGGAACGTGTTAATTATCTGGGTACATTTGAGTGGTTTTTGTTAATTTGCCTTCTCAAACAAACACTGCCCCATTATTAGTTGTCTTAGACTGTAATTCTGTTGACCATAAACAACTGTCATTGTTCTGTCCTGTCTAGAAATGTTGGCGCAATGTTTATCTCACTCTCTGTACCAGGTCTGATTATGTCTCATACTCTGAGAAGCAAACTGAAGAAACTTCACAAAATCACAACATGGGAAACTCACAACATTTTCTAATAGAGGGATTATGATGTATTGCTGTAAAATGCCAGGGTGTTATTTTCTCTTAGCTGCCACGCTACCCTGGGACTGTATATATGTAACCCAATAAAGGTGTTGTTGCTGTTCATTAAACTCCCAGTTATACAGCATCGTCTTATTTATGGGGGATGCTAGCAAGGCTCTTTACGTGTCCCGGTTCTTAAGCTTCGTAAAGGACTGGAGAAAGGCACAAAAGCCTACTGGGGAGTGAATGGGGGTCCAGCAATGAAGCGGTATTAACAGATGTGATTTAGTTGGGATACTGAGATCTTTTACAGGCTGCAAGGTCAGGGACCTGGGGGGATTGCAGCGCAGTATTGATGATTTTATATGGCAAGAGGGGAGGTGAAGAACTGCTAGACATGTCTTATATCACCCTAGATCTGTAGGAGGTCTAGGCTTACCTTATTACTATGGTGCGTCGTTAACACAGGTGGCTGCCTGGCACTCTCTACATGGGATTAGACGTTGGGTAGATCTGGAGGCTGCCCTTTTGTATCCAGACCATCCTTCTAGTTGTACGTGGCTTCCGAAAAAACAACGGAGCCCTATGCGTGCCTGCCCACCGTCAGTTCAGAATTCTTTATGTGGGATAAGTTAGCAGTTCGATGTCTTCGATGGCGTAGCGATGCAGGGACGCCCAATGTTTTAAAGGCAATAATGTCTTCAATTACTTTTTTTGAGAAACTGTGCTATACAGAAGCGTACCCTGCTGACGCTATTCACATATGTTCACCTCTAGGTTGGATTGGAAGAGTATGTCTTATATACAGGCTTGGGAACATGATTTACATGAGGAATCGGACCTTATGGAACGGGCAGGTATCTGGGAGGCAACTAGAAAGGTCTCGCCTTGTGTCCAATTTCAGGAACAGGCTACCAGAATGTTGTTTGGGTGGTTTACTACCCCCTACTAAGCTTTTTCATATGAGGAACTCCATGAGAGATGTTTGCTGGTGGCGAAGTGAGGTGCGAGGGGATTTTATCCATATGTGGCCTTGATTAAAGTCCTGAGTGGACTGAAACGTTGACTCTCTCGTTGAATATTAAAAACATTTTACATTTTCAGGACAGGTCTCCTGTGCGCGCTTACTCCCTGGATGTCTGCATTTATACACGGCTGGTAGCAGCACCAGAGCAAGACATTTTCTAATCAACAGTGGAACATTGGGCTCCTGTCTTTCCATCTATATATGTATGAGATATAACCGTATTTACACAGAGACCTAAACAAAGGAGACAAAGCAGCTTTACAGTCTATTTTCTCTTCTCCTTCCACTCTCAACATCCAACTGCTCCGACAAAGCCACCGAACTCTACAACTCCGCCCTCTCCACACCAATTGACGAACTCGCTCCCACCGCTCACTGTCCTACACGCAGGCCTAACCGCTGAAAGGTATTTTAATATGGTAGATAATTCATTGAATTCATATTTCTATATTCTAGTAATATTTGATAGCTATATAAATATATAGAGCCAGATTGATTGCTCAGCAAATGCCTGATCATGAGGTAATGCTGAGTATGGTCTCTCTTGGTTTCCTGTTTTACCATGAAGTGCAGATGGTCTATTCATTTTCATTTCCTCTAGAAACTATGAGAGGCTGACCAGCCGAGAGGAAGGGAAGGATACACATGGTCCATGGTCAATTGTTTAAATACATCCTATGGAACATTCCTATTCCTAGAATAGGATATAGCTGTGATGTCAATTTAGGCGTGCCTACTAGGCTAGTACAGGAAATGTTTGTGTAAGTCTAGGTACTGCCCAAAAGTAGAAAAAACACCTCTTCCTATAATGCTGACGTATTGATTCTTTATTGGTTTGTAATACATGAATCTGTGATGCTCCCATGTTTGATAAAACTACTGAAGGCATGAATTTTGCCCCCAGAGTAAAGGAAACCACTTAAGGCAACACTTGTGTCCTGGTTCTTTTATTCTCACTCGAGTTCTGTCTCCTGTATGCTCACTGGGTCTGGTGACAAGGCAGCTATCTCTCATCACTGGATGTGGCCATTCCTGTGGTGCTTGCCAGAATATCTATCAATTTGGTGTCAGAAGTGGGATTTGAACTAATCAACTTATCTGGGTGAGTATGGGTGACATAACTATTTTATTAATATTTATTGAACCTAATATTCATCATAGATAACTTGCTTTTTCAAATTTTCGAACTCGCATTATTTGATTTGATAGTGCAAGAGTTTATTTTGAATGATTTGATTGTTTGAGTGATGGTGAATGAAAAATAGGATTTTTTTGCAATG
>CM019068.1:167606760-167683878 GCA_009667805.1 Leptobrachium leishanense | reverse complement strand
TCTCCGTATACTCATATATAGAGCTCAGGATCCTCTAATTCCCCGTATACTCATATATAGAGCTCAGGATCCTCTAATTCCCCGTATACTCATATATAGAGCTCAGGATCCTCTAATTCTCCGTATACTCATATATAGAGCTCAGCATCCTCTAATTCCCCGTATACTCATATATAGAGCTCAGGTCCTCTAATTCCCCGTATACTCATATATAGAGCTCAGGATCCACTAATTCCCCGTATACTCATATATAGAGCTCAGGATCCGCTAATTCCCCGTATACTCATATATAGAGCTCAGTATCCTCTAATTCCCCGATACTCATATATAGAGCTCAGGATCCTCTAATTCCCCGTATACTCATATATAGAGCTCAGGATCCTCTAATTCCCCGTATACTCATATAAGAGCTCAGGATCCTCTAATTCCCCGTATACTCATATATAGAGCTCAGGATCCGCTAATTCCCCGTATACTCATAAAGAGCTCAGGATCCTCTAATTCCTCGTATACTCAAATATAGAGCTCAGGATCCTCTAATTCCTCGTATACTCATATATAGAGCCTAGGATCCTCTAATTCCCCGTATCTCATATATAGAGCTCAGTATCCTCTAATTCCCCGTATACTCATATAAGAGCTCAGGACCCTCTAACTCCCGTATACTCATATATAGAGCTCAGGTCCTCTAATTCCCCGATACTCATATATAGAGCTCAGGATCCTCTAATTCTCGTATACTCATATATAGAGCGGATCCTCTAATTCCCCGTATACTCATATATAGAGCTCAGGATCCTCTAATTCCCCGTATACTCATATATAGAGCTCAGGATCCGCTAATTCCCCGTATACTCATATATAGAGCTCAGGATCCTCTAATTCCCCGTATACTCATATATAGAGCTCAGGATCCTCTAATTCCCCGTATACTCATATATAGAGCTTAGGATCCTCTAATTCCCCGTATACTCATATATAGAGCTCAGGATCCTCTATTCCCGTATACTCATATATATAGCTCAGGATCCGCTAATTCCCCGTATACTCATATATAGAGCTCAGGATCCTCTAATTCCCCGTATACTCATATATAGAGCTCAGGATCCTCTAATTCCCCGTATACTCATATATAGAGCTCAGGATCCACTAATTCCCCGTATACTCATATATAGAGCTGAGGATTGTTACGTCTCGACCCTGCCCCCTAGTGGTGAAGGGTCTCATGTCTGTTTTTCCCCTGTGGTTGTATTTGGCCGGGCTGTTCTGGGGTTCTGATGTGATCTCCTGGTCTGGAATCACATGGCCCAATCACACAGACCCACCCCCCCTATAAATATCCCAGCAGCACAGAGCCTCATTGACGGTTTGTGGAGTTTGATGGTGGTTGCGTCCTGTTAGTTTCCTTTGTTGCTGCATACCATTCTTGTTCTAGTGCATTCTGGTTTTGACCTCGGCTATGTTTCCTGACGTTCCTTTTCTGCTGACTCCTGAGGCGCGTTCAATACCTCAGCCGCTGCAAGTGGTAAGTTAGCAACTTGCCATTGAACGCCCTTCTGCCGCTCAGCACTGCTAACTTAGCACTTGCAGCGACCCGAGGAGATGCTGCGAGTAGCTGAGTGTGACGTATTAAAGATGGCCGCCGCCATGAAGCAAGTAATAATTCCGTACAGCAATGTTAATTTTGAGGTTTTTGTTCACCAAAGCACAATATATTTATTTATTATTCCCCGGCACACAGACATATATTACAGCTCAATTTATATTTTGTTTCAGAAGTAAACATAACGTTTATTCAATAAAAACTATGATTTGTGGTGTGTGCGTACAAAACGCATTGTGCCGACTGCTTCACTTTATTATATTTTGTCCGAGTGATACGAAAAACAATCTGAATGTTTCATTAAAAAATCGTCGGCCATTTTGGATTCAAAATTCGCATCCAAAGCGTTCAACGACACTGCTGCAGAAAACTGAATTGCTGCGCTGCAGCAATTCAGCAGCTGCTGAGGTATTGAACCGGGCTCTGGTACTCTGTATGCTGATCTGTTGCCAACCTTGCCTGAACAACTATTCATATATGTTTTGTGGGGATTATTATTCAATAAGAAACTTATACGAGACACAAATATCAATCGTTTATATTTCCTAGAAATTCTCCTAAATTCTTTTAATTGTCTGTGTTTTGCTTTGAAGAATACACTAATCGGATAAAAATATATATATTTATTACATATACAAAAAAGTTTCAAATCTCATATCATAAGCAAAGATTTATTATCAACCACAAAAGCCATCAGCGCATAGACACTAGCTTCTCAATATATGTATCTCCTGTTAGTAACTGCATATATGATTAATATCATTTACCTTATCAGTTAGTAACTATACACAAATGGTTAATAAACATTTCTGCTTAACGAAAACAAATAACATGTATTTCCCTGCAAACCAATGTTTAACAAGCTAGATCTTATAGAGATATATGTATCTCTCTATGCTACGTGGATCAACAAAAGATGAGCTATCACTTATTCTATTTCTAGAATGTTAAGTAATAAAAACTTATTTAGTGAATCCTCCCCTAATAGAGAATTAAGCTTCTAAATCTTCTGCTTTGTATATTGTAGTTATATAATTCCTTGCTTATTAATTTCAATCACAGTAATTTCCAAATTCAATATATATATATCCGTATATCATTTTTGCAACAGTTTCTTTAGCATAAATCCTTATATCCGATTCTTCTTCATATCTCTATCTGCAGATATAGAAATATTTTGAAGACTCTAGATCTAACAGTAAACTGAGATATCTATCTGTTGCAAGAAATACTCCAGATATATATAATTACATAAATCTTAAATTTGCTTTCTCATACATTACCTCCAATCTGGATTCAATGCGTTACAGCCTTGGAATATTCTTTGATTGTTTTGGAATATGTGAAAATTATCAATGTAGATATTCAATACATATGAGTTAGAGATGTGGTGGAACGATCAGCAGTCTGAATTAATGCATAATCGTGTCTTGGTATGATCTGAAGTGCATGGTGTCCTGAGATGGTCTACTTGCGTGATCTGCCCACGATGGTCTGTGTTGTAACGAACAGTGCAGCTTCAATTATAGTCAATTTGACGTCACTGACAATCTACCTCTTTCCATTTATATATTACATTCTTTATATTAATATAATATTTACTATACCTCTAGAGAGCAGTGTTGCACTTCTAATTAATTCCATATTTAATTTTTATATATCTTATCTCAGGTCAAGAGATCAATCTGACTTACAAAGACCCTATTTTCAATACTAGACTTTGAGTCTCTCCTGTCAAAATTAAATTAATAATCTCCACTCCTCTCAAAGTTTTTACTGAGTCTCTTTATCAGTTGAATTCCTTTCTAGTTAAAATCAACAGAATCTATTCTTCAATAATCATACTATTTACCAGTTCTACTCTACAAATATTTATTGGAGCATCTATTTTCTACTGTAAATAATAAAATATACATTGATTATAAAAATATATTTTGTGAATATAATCATACATTTGCAAAGATTTTAACTTTGTTCCTTTACCCAAAAAGAAAATATAATTTCTTTCAAAACTTGTTAAAACACCAATAAATTTAAATATGACATGTCTGGCACTTAGCTTCAGCATTATATCACATAAAGACATTTTATCGTCTCTGATCATGTCTGGCATTTATAGAAACAAAAACATAACTCTTAAAGTTTCACCTAGCTGTGAACTATTTAAAAAAAATCTGTTCATTTCTAAAACTAGGGAAAATTGAAAAAGAAAAGACTTTTTATTTAAAACAAGATGGCTACAGGCATCCATTTTAATTTTTCCCTTCTAACATACCCGATAGTTTCATGTATTTTGTTTGTCCTAGTTTAGTATAGTCTCCGAGGCCATTAAAAGGACCTCCTCAGTGCAGGTTGTTTTGTCTGTCTTGTTTATCCCTTGCCCTTATTTATATTTCTGTTAATTCTTTGTGAGAGTTTTCTTAGAAGTATTCCCAGCATAGGGATTCCTGTAGTTTTCTCCAGGTCCTCCTGTTCCATGTGTCACTGTCTGGTTCCTTTATCATCCTGAAGTGGTGTTCAGTTCAGGTCCTGTTTTGCCAAGTCTGTCAGTTTGTTGACTGCCCTGCATCCTGCATAATTCATCTACTGTCATTCATTGTGTTTCTGAGCGTGTCCTGGGTTATCTGTCGGTAAACCTTCGGAGTTTAGTGGCAATTCAGTCCTACTTTTGTGCTCCTTGCTTTAGGAGAAACAAGTCTGTTTTATTGATCTGTCCAGTCAGTAGCTCACCTGCCTTAAGGGCTACACTCCATGTTCCAAGCCACCACGATGGCCCAAAGAGAGGGCCAAACATTACATTACAAACCGTCCATGAGGCTCTGTGCTGCTGGGATATTTATAGGGAGTGGGTTTGTGTGATTGGGCCATGTGACCCCAGACCAGGAGATCACAGCAGAACCCCAGAACAGCCCCAAACAGCACGGCCAAACAGACCACAGGGAATAAACAGACATGAGACCCTTCACCACTAGGAGGCAGGGTCGAGACGTAACAAGGATCCTCTAATTCCCCGTATTCTCATATATAGAGCTCAGATCTTGCTGTCTCTCTCCAGACATTGCACTTGGCAAAGTCAGCATCTTCCCACGGAGAGGCCGGTGATTGGATAAAGCAAGTCACCGTGTGACGCTGGATAATAACCAAGATGAAGGAGGAGGTGATGGAGAGGTTCCCAGGTCACATGTCAGAGACGGAGGAGCGGCTGAACGGACAGGTAAGGCAGACATTGACCCAGACATTGCAATGTCTCTTATCTCCTCCCTTCTTCCTCCAGTGATGGGGAGGGGAAGCTTGAATGAGTTACACGGGGGGAGACGCCAGATTCCCAGGGAAAGCAGGAAATCTTCCTCATGGTATATGTGAGTTTGTGCTGATAAATAATGGCGTCACATTAATGAGGTCATTTGCGGTTTAGGCTGAATGTGAGTTTGAGGACGTGGCCGTTTACTTCTCCCAGGAGGAGTGGGACTGTTTAAAGGAAGAAGAGAAGGAGCTTTACAGGGATGTGATGATGGAGAATTACCAGACCCTATGCTCTCTGGGTAAGAAAGTCTCCCCCTCCTTCACAGGCAGCTTCATACAAAACATCTTCTATTGCTGTTGGATCATAAGATCTTTCTGGACATTTTCTCTTCACACACACAGGACGGATCATTGGGATTCCTTCACTTATATCCGCCATGGAGAGAGGAGAGGAGCCGTGTGTCAGGAGGCGCCGGGAGATGGAGAGAGGGGAGGAGCCGTGTGTCAGGAGGCGCCGGGAGATGGAGAGAGGGGAGGAGCCGTGTGTCAGGAGGCGCCAGGAATGGAAGGAGATGGGGAATTTGGTGAATATTGGGCTGGATAACAGCTTCTCGGTGAAGCAGGAATCGTGTTCAGGTATGTCTCACGGGTGGATATTCCCATAAAATGAACGGGGGGGGGGAATCCTCTGTCTCTTTAAAGTGTAATGAACTGGTGATAGTTCTAGCGCTGTATTATTTTTCAATGTAATTGTTGTCATTTCTACATTTTTAATCCAGAATAGTCATTGGATTTGGCTTCACACATTGTGTTTCTTTATTTAATGATTTTAACCCCCTGTTATCCATGTAATTATTTTCTTCCAGATGACTTCCTGTACGGAAAATATCATGAAGAAGATCCCAATGAGGGAAATTCCCTAATGACCTGGGATGATGTGATTGGGTCTAAGGCGTCTGTAGAGGATGGATCTCCTGTAGATTGTCTGATGCCTACAGACCTGAAAATAAAAATAATTGAAGAAACATCATCTTCAAGCTCTGATTTTGGGGAGTTATTTGGCCCTAAATCTCATGGTCAGGAAACTCACACAGCAGAGACATCTATCAGCAGTAAACCAGCTGCTGTTACACGTGCAAGTCGCATAAAAGTCATGCCTTTCACATGTTCTATATGTGGGAAAGGCTGTATGAATGGGGGGATTTTTTCTGCTCACATGAGAAATCATTCGGAAGTGGAGCCCAATAAGTGCTCTGTATGTGGGAAAAGGTTCTCATCTCAATCAAATCTTATAGGACATCGGAAGATTCACATAAAGAAGCCGTTTTCATGTTCTGAATGTGGAAAAAACTTCAGAGATAAAGACACTCTTGACGCTCATGTGAGAAGTCACTGGGAGGTGAAGCCCAATAAGTGCTCTGTATGCGGGAATTGTTTTACAGTTAAATCATCTCTTAAAGCACATATGAAGATTCACATAGAGAGGCCTTTTCCATGTTCTGAATGTGGAAAAAACTTTGTAGACGTAGAAACTCTCAATGCTCACATGAAAATTCACTTGGAGGTGCAGCAAAATAAGTGTTCTGTGTGCGGGAAGTGTTTTAAATCTAGATCCTATCTTAATATGCATCATAAGATTCACACAGGAGAGAACCCTTATTCATGTTCAGAATGTGGGAAATGTTTCATGAAAAACTCATATCTTGTTATACATCAGAGAATTCACACAGGAGAGAAGCCATATTCATGTCCTGAATGTGGGAAATGTTTTCGCCTTCGATCAAATGCAATTGATCATCGGAGAACTCACACAAGAGAGAAGCCATTTTCTTGCTCTGTATGTGGGAAATGTTTTAAGTCTAGATCATATTTTAATGCACATAAGAAGAGTCACACAGGAGAGGCACCTTTTTTATGTTCTGAGTGTGGGAAATGTTTTGTCCGCAAGACAGAGCTTCTTGATCATCAGAGAACCCACACAGGGGAGAAGCCTTTTTCTTGCTCTGAATGTGGGAAATGTTTTGGCACTAACGGATCTCTTATTACACATAAGAAAATTCATTCTGAGGTGCCAACCAATATGTGTTCTAAATGTGGGAAATGTTTTACCTGTAGCTCAAAGCTTCGTAGACATCAGATGATTCACACAGGAAACTATCCATTTACATGTTCCAAATGTGGTAACCATTTTACTTGTAAATCAGATCTGGTCAAGCATCAGCGTGTTCACACAGAACAGAAACCTTTTTTATGCTCAGAGTGTGGGAAACCTTTCACCCTTTATTCAAGTTTCATTGCACATCAGAGAACTCATACAGGAGAGAAGCCTTTCCAATGTTCTGAATGTGGGAAATGTTTTACCTGTCCCTCAGCTCTTTTTGCGCATAAGAGAACTCACACAGGACTGAGACCACATTTGTGTTCTGAATGTGGGAAATGTTTTCGTTTTAAATGTGAATTGGTTGAACATCAGAGAACTCACACAGGAGAGAAGCCTTTTTTCTGCTCTGAATGTGGGAAATTTTTCAGCCGTCGAATCGCTCTCATTGAACATCAGAGAAATCACACAGGAGAGAAGCCTTTTTTATGTTCTGAATGTGGGAAATGTTTTACCCGTTGTTCAGTTCTTATTGCACATAAGAGAACTCACAAAGGAGTGAGGGCACATTCATGTTCTGAATGTGGGAAATGTTTTAGTAATATATTTACTTTTATTTCCCATAAGAAAAATCACGCAAGAGAGAAGCCCTATAAATGTTCTGTATGTGGGAGATGTTTTAGCTATAGATCGTCTTTTCTTATTCATCAAAGAATTCACAAAAGGAAAAAGCCTTATTCGTGTTCTGATCCTTAGAAAATGTTTGACTCTTGGAAGAGCGATGTCGACATCGGCAATATCACATTGCGGCCAGCTGGATTAAAAATCAATGATTTTATAATAAAAAAAAAAAATCGGATATTTTTGGTTTAAATCGGATTTACTTTTGGAGCAAAATCAGTTTAAGATACAATATAGTTCAAAGGTTACACAGCATGAAATAGAGTTTCGTTACGCAGCAGGAGGCTGTATATTCATGGGATCTTTACATTTTATTTGGTAAACAAATTAAATTAATCCAAGTTATCCGAGCTGTGATCACACACACACTTTTCCACAGTATAAAATAAACAAACGTTGATGTTCCACGTTACATGGAACTCTGTAGGGGACCTGTTTTGAACAATATATGAAGATCTGGCTTATTCTGATGACCGTTTGTGAGCAAAATGGAGAAAACAAATAGATGGCGCAGCCAAAATCCTCACCATTGGGCTCAAGAGAAATGTGGAACATAAGCTGAGCGTCCTGAAACCCATCTCTGACGTTTTAAACAAAATACAGAAAAATAGCTGTTTTATTGCTGATTCTGATGAAATTTGGAAGGAACTGAGTGAGCTCTTTTAAAAAAACCGGACGGGACAAGCACAGTCTCCATCTCATTTTCTCACATACCTAATATCCTGTACCGGGTGTCACAGATGGGCATAATTTTCTGCAAGCAATATGCAAGATTTTAAACGCAGAATTGGTGTTTTTTTTCTCTGGTGTTTGCAATGGAGTTTGCAAGCCAGGCAAGGTATTTACAAATCTCTTATCTGATCAGCTGGAGCTGAATGGTAACATGATCTGGGAACCAAATGGTTGGAAAAGAGGGTGAGGGGCCAGCTTTTTATATAGCAAGCTCACCCAAAACTCAGGGTATTTCTCTAAAACGCTGGGTTGAGTAAACATCTAAGAACCCTTCTGGGACATCTGAAATCTGGAAATATCCATGGAAGTATCTACGCAAATTAGATTTTCTATGTAAGTCCCATTTTATTTCACAAACTGTATTTGCACCTTTTCGTATATTTTGTATGTTTGTTTTTATGTGATCCTGGCACTGTGTAAAGTTTGTATTTTATCTTTTTCCATTAAAACTTAAAAAAACAGTATTGTCTTGCTCTAGATCAATTCATGCTTCGCAAATGCAATCGCTTAGGTATCGCTACTGTAATATTTAGCATTTGGTGTGTGTGTGTATATATATATTAGCTGTATATGATTGGGCTCCTGGATTGGGGTGGTATACAGCTAGTGGGGTTTCGAGAGTGCCCTATTACTTTCGTGGTGGCAGTGTATACATTCGGAAGGGTGGGTACGGTGTAAGGGAGTTAGGCTGGCATAACTTGGGGCCCTTTGCGCGGGTAGAGTTAGTAAGTCCAGAGGCTTGGAGCTGTATCCCCTTATACATTCTCCCTTCGCGCGTCATGATTAGCTTAACTAGGAGTAAGTCATGACAAACTGGCTGGCAGCTGATGGGATATCTAGAGTTTTAGTGCCAGTGATTGCCCGGAGGGTAAATTGTGGTACTAAAGAAATTACATTTTTTTTGTGTAATTTTGCAAGACAGTACTCAGTGCCAATTCACAGACATACGGTGCAAAAACAGTTTTTCCTTTCCCTTTCATTTCTCTATTCCTGAAACAATGGATGCCTACAAGAAACAGTCTAAAGAGGCTCTGGAGATGCTGTGCCAATCTAGAAAGCTAGAGCCGCATGGCAAGAACAAAGAACAGCTTATCAGAGATCTGCTGAAGGCTGATGGACGCCAAGCAGAACAGGATGCCGACAAATCAGGGGTTACTGTGGAGTCTGCCCTCCCAGGACTGGTATCTCCTGTAGCTGTTAACCCTGTAAGTGCCAAAGACTCCGAGCTGGAAATGCCCCATAGACTTCTGGGAAGTGATGACCCCCAGCTGAGACTGCAGCTAATTCTCCAGCATCAGATTGCTGCACAAGAGGCTACAGAGAGAAAGGAAGGCAGCATGAACTGGAACTGCGGCGCCTGGAAATGGCCAGTTCTTCAACTCAGAGCAGCAGTGGTGGAGAACCAAACACCAACAGACCCTGGCCAGGAGTATTTTCCCATGCTCGAGAAAGACTGACTGGATGTGTTCCTGAGGGGATTTGAGAACGTGTGTCGCCAGTACCAGCTGCCAAAGGAGAAGTGGGGGCAGTATTTAACCCTACGTTTGAAAGGAAAGGCCCTGGATGTGTTCGCTTTCCTTCCAGAGGAAAGTGACAAGGACTATGACGCCATAAAGAAGGCCCTGCTCAAAAGTTTTAACCTAACCCCTGAATCTTATCGTAAAAAGTTCAGGAGCGTTCAGCAAGGAACATCGGACAGCTGCACAGAATTCGCTGGGCAGCTCAGAACCCCATTCCGGCAATGGACTGGGGGCCTGCAAGTCACCACATACGAGGCCCTGGAGGACCTAATGATTATGGAGCGGTTCCTGCAAACCAGAAGTCCTGAGGCCAGGGAGTGGATTCTGGACAGAAAGCCTAAAAAGTACAGCGGAGGCAGTGGATCTGGCCAGCGACTATGTGAACAACAGCGCCTCCAGCACAACGCGTGCCTACACCAGCTGGAACTACCGCCTGGAAAGAAGTAACTACACCTACATCAGTTGTCAAGTCAGCGGGGAAACCAATGACTAAATCATCCACCAGCCAAGGAGCAGCGGCCGCATCAAGCCAAGGAGATACCCACAGGTGCTTTCGATGTAATCGTTTGGGGCACCTGAGTGCTACTTGTCCCACCAAGAAGCAGCGGGCAGAAGGAGGTGGAAAAGCCTCAGGAACTCCAACGCCTGTCCTTTGTGTGTCTGGATCAGTGGATCAAGGTAGCGACAACCTGCAGAGCGTTACTGTGGGTGACCATGTGACTATTGGTCTCCGGGATACTGGTGCATCATGTACCCTAGTGCGAACTGAAATAGTCGGTCTGGAAGATATTATTCCAGGAAAGACTATGGCCAAAGGAGTTGGTGGGGTTCGCCCCACGGTGCCCATGGCATGGGTGTACCTAGATTGGGGTGTTGGTAAGGGGTTGCGGGAGGTTGGGGTTTCTGAGGATATTCCTGTGAACGTGCTGCTGGGGAACGACTTGGGCCAGCTGGTATGACGGTATGCCCCAGAGGATGACTCCTGTGACTCGAATGTGTTAATGGACAACCCCGTACAATCTGAGTTACTGTGTGAAACTTTGGGACCCTCTATTGCTTCTGGGAGCGGTGAGGGCAACCCTGGGACTGTTACGCCTGAACCAGCTATGCTGGCATGGGGGAGGAAATGCATTGAAGACTATGATTCTGCACTGGGTCCGATGCCAGCCTGGCACAAAACCGGGCTGCGAGGTGAAGCAGAAACATCCTCTGTTCTGCCTAAGTGGGAGGGAAGTGGAAAGTGCAATACCTCACCTGTGTCCAGCTCCTGTGCTAATGTGATCTCCAGGAGCAGGGCAGAGGAAGGTGGAGCCCTGCCTACTGGCCCTTCAGGTGTGAATGGTGTGGAGCCCAGTCAGATACCCAGTGTAACCGTGGTCACCCGTTTACAGGCCGCCCGTGAGGCTGCTGGGGAGGCTGTGAACTTAGCCAGTAATGAAGGGGAAAATAATTGTGCTCCTTCTCCGGTGACTGAGGAGCCCTATTATCCTCGGGAGGAGAACCCTGATTCACAGGAGGCTCTGTCCGAGGGGGCTATGGCTCCTGGGTTCCTCGAGCAAGGGAGCGGGAATGAAAAGCTTATAGCAGCCTTGCACACTGACCCTTCCCTGGAAGGGATGAGGAAGCGCCAGTAACTGATTCTGATTCCTACAGAGTGTACTGGGATAAGGGGCTTTTGTACAAGGAGAATCTTCCAAGGGAGGAGCACGGTCGTGATTGGGAGAAATATCTCCATCTACTGCTTGTGTACCATTTAAATTGTCGTATGAGCGCAGGGTGCGGAGAACTCTGGATTTAGTAAGGGAGGATTGGGAAGGTAAGGTGCATCCCCCAGAAACCTCTGATTATGTCCTAACGCTTAGGGACAGGGTACAAGCGTTGACGGGGCTAGTACATAAAAATCGCAAGGCTGCTCAGACCCAGCAGAAGCTCTGGTATGACCGCAATGCCAGGGAACGGGCTTATGATGTGGGCCAGAAGGTTATGGTACTGATCCCAACTAAACCGAATAAGTTGTAGGCTGCTTGGGAGGGCCCCTTCTCCATACCCCAGAGGCTGGACCCCACCACCTATGTAGTAGCGCTTGATGAGAAGGCAGAAACGGTATCATGTAAATATGCTGAAGGCCTACTATGATCCTGAGGCTGAGGTCCTGAGTGTGTGCAGCTTGCCTGAGGGAGAGGATGTCCCTGATCCTCTGGTGGACCCTGTAAGCGAAGCCAAGAGTCTTCATTCCTTAGGGGACACAGAATGTAACCCTCAGCTACCTGAGGTGCAGAAAAAGCAATTGCAGGGAATGGCAGTGGGTCAGTCTGCGCCTGCTGCAGGTGTGTCCAAGGTGTTGTGTGGTAGCAAGAGGGGGCAGTGTGACTGTGGAAAAAGGCAGGGAGTGAGTGAGTGCCCGCCTACACCTGAGTCAGCTGGACCCCGTGTGTGTGAGGACAGCAGTGCCCATGGTAGTAGTGAGTACCTGCTGGAAGTCAGAGGGGAGTAGGGCACAAGGCCCGTCTCTGCCATGTGATAGGACCACGGGGTTGGGTGAAAGGGCAAGAGGTGAATGAGGGTCTGCTTGCGCCTGCACCAACCAGGTCTTTAGTGCCATGTGAGAAGGGTGTGGATCGGAATGCCTGGGATGGGCAAGATACCGCAGTGTGCCAACCTGTGTCATGTGTGCCTGAGACTGTGAGTGGCGCCGGGTGTGTGGTCAGGAGGACAAACTTTCCCGCCAAGGGTAACTGTTTAACTAGGCCGGCATAGGCCCAAACGTTTGCTTGAGGCCTCCGTCGTCCATCTTTTGGTGGGAGTTGTCACAAACGGGCATCATTTTTCTGCAAGCCGTATGCAAGATTTTAAACGCAGAAGTGGTGTTTTTTTTCTCTGGTGTTTGCAGTGGAGTTTGCAAGCCAGGCAAGGTATTTACAATCCTCTTATCTGATCAGCTGGAGCTGAATGGTAACTTGATCTGGGAACCAAATGGTTGGGAAAGAGGGTGAGGGGCCAGCTTTTTATATAGCAAGCTCACCCAAAACTCAGGGTATTTCTCTAAAACGCTGGGTTGAGTGAACATCTAAGAACCCTTCTGGGACATCTGAAATCTGGAAATATCCATGGAAGTATCTACGCAAATTAGATTTTCTATGTAAGTCCCATTTTATTTCACAAACTGTATTTGCACCTTTTCGTATATTTTGTATGTTTGTTTTTATGTGATCCTGGCACTGTGTAAAGTTTGTATTTGATCTTTTTCCATTAAAACTTAAAAAAACAGTATTGTCTTGCTCTAGATCAATTCAGACTTCGCAAATGCAATCACTTAGGTATCGCTACTGTAATTTTTAGCATTTGGTGTGTGTCTGTATATATATATAATATATAAGCCGTATATGGTTGGGCTCCTGGATTGGGGTGGTATACAGCTAGTGGGGTTTCGAGAGTGCCCTATTACTTTCGTGGTGGCAGTGTATACATTCGGAAGGGTGGGTACGGTGTAAGTAGGGTTAGGCTGTCATAACTTGGGGCCCTTTGTGCAGGTAGAGTTAGTAAGTCCAGAGGCTTGGAGCTGTATCCCCTTGTACGTTCTCCCTTTGCGCGTCACGATTGGTTTAGCTAGGAGTAAGTCGTGACACCGGAGTCAAACCTTAAGCTCTGAAGAAGAGCGATCACCCACCTCTACTGACAACTACCGGCTGGGTGGAGAAGAGGTATCATCACTGCTCCATAACCGTGGAGACACAGGTTTGATCCCGGCAAGAGCACCTCTCCAGTAAGTGTCCTTGGGCGAGACACCTAACGGTACAAACTCGCCACCCAGGACATACTTGGAAAACCAGAGATATCTCAATGTATCCTTCCTGAAAAAATACTTTCTCAAAAAAAAAAAAACAACTATAATGAACATCATAGTTAAGGGGGAACCATTCAAGAAATCTGTGTTTGCTGATGAGTTTTTAAAGAAAGTCACACCAGTGAATTGGTGGACGTCTTGACGCACTTGGGTTCAGTAATTGTTGAAGTAATGATTTCACTTGTACCATCAGTGGCTTCTTCTGCTTCTACAGAGAGAATATTCTCCTCCTCTGGACTTGATCGTTAAATTGGGGAATGGGTCGGGGCCTGATGAAGCAGGAAAGCTTGGTTTTCTTTCCCAGATTATGAACAAACAAGAGAATGAAGACCGATACGAATGAGCTGCAGCAGACAGTGTGTTTTCCGGTTTTCACGTGGACCCAGCTGATGTTTAACCCTTTCGCTGCTGAGGCATTTCCCGCCTCTGTGCTGAGGTCATTTTTACCGGTTTTGCTCATCATGTTTAAACGTGTTTTGAAGCTTATTTTAGTATATTACCCAGACATATTATATATCGTTCTTTCCGTCAGACTCGGCAGATTCATAATATGTCATTATTATATGTATACGTCATGACCTGTCTGTATATTATAACAAAAAATGCAATAAAATATGAATTTTCAATAATTTACAACGTGTAAAGTGTTTTTTTTTTTCCACATTTTAACATGCGAGCAATTGCGGTTATATTTTGTATGGGGTGCGCTTGTTAAAAAAATTAGAGATGGGGTCTCGTTACATTTTTTTGGGGAAAATTACGCGATTTTTAACAAACGCACCGCATACAAAAATCGTTAGTGCAGCATCATTGTTCACATTATAATTGAAATGGGAACAATATTGCTGCATTAACAAACCAAAAAAAAGAAAAAAAAAAACTTAGATATATTTTAAAAAAAATTATAAAAAAAAAATATTTTTTAAAAAACTTTTTCATAGTCATATTTGGTATTGTTGGAACGGCCATGCTCTGGCCGATCCAACAATATCAAACATTAACCCCTAACTGCCACGGATCGGGAGATGATAGGGGGTTCATTGGAACCCCCTATCTCCACCATTGGTGGCAGTTAGGAGTTAACTCCAGGACTGGCGCCATCGTGCTATGCACGATGGCGCCAGTCCTCAGGGGGCATTCCCGGAAGCTTGGCCGACATCCAAGATGTCGGCCAGCTCCGGGAAAGGATCACATCTGCGAATGCCGTTTCCTTGCTGGACACTTGGGTTCTCCTCGTGTCTTTCTCCAGTCCTTACCCGCAGCTTAAAGACACGTAGAGAGACTTGCTACCCCCAGAAATAAGCCGTGGCTGTAGACCTGAAGCCTTTCATTGGCACAGCAAGCAGAATATAACTGCTACCCAAACCATGAGCCGTGTCTACTTGAAGGGTCAGAAAGAGCTGGTTTTATTGGGGGTCAAGCACAGATATTGATGTGATCATTTACATTCACAAAATCACAACATCTTCTAGTGGAGGTTTTTGTGTAACCTAATTCAATTTAGGTACGGACAGTGAGAACATTGCTTAAGATTTCTATATGAGTTAAAACAATGGGAATCGGGATAACAGATTACAGACAACAGATTTACAACCTATTCCAATATAAACAGATAACAGATACACACAGACAATAGACAATAGCTTTCTTGCATAATCCAGGTTACACAAACCTAATTACTATATATAAACTCTATTTTGTACTGAGTTGTCCAAGCCCCCAAATTCTGTCACCCGCCATTTTAACACATATATTTTTCCTGGGGAAAACAGTCACTACAAGATCCGCGTTCGATCCGGAAACCGTGGATTTACTTGGTTGCGGGAGACGGAAACAGCCCCAAAATCTCCCATTTAACTGCAGGGCCATAGTCTGTAGGCAGGAGGCAAGCCCACATCCCTCCCCAACTTGCACAGTGACAGGGAGTTCTGCCACAGAGCGATTTACCTATTTAAAATCAGTTGTGATCTCGCCGAATTAATAAACCGAAAAGGGAGCATATACAGACAAATGGAGGTATAAATACCACTGGGTGAATAAATGAAACTGTGTAAAGGGTTAATATGAAGCTGCTAGATAATATAAAATCCAGAACAAAACATAGGGTAAAGCTATCGACATTTAAGGGGTTATTCAGAGAGCACCAAAAATGATCGCTGTACTTTGGCGAGTTAAATTTTCCAACCCTGAAGGGAATTCATCATTCACCGCTGGGTCCCCAAAGTGTGGCAAAATCGATCGGCGGAACGCCACTGATAAACCTGCCAAATGCCGCCGCAAACCCACCAAAATCGATTTCGAAAAACCGCTGGACGCCACCGAATCGATACGATAAACCCCCAAACACACCCGCGATCAACTGAACAGATAGCCGAACGCATCAAAAGCAGCCGACAATCCGATGAACAGACAACTGAATGCTGCCGGAAAAAGCCGAGCAGCCGCCGAACGGGTAAAGAAAAACAAAACATCAACTTTTAAAAAGTTGCACTGATCTGCTGTTGAGCGACTGTGGCTTGTACTAGGTGCTTAACCAGCTCCTCCATGTCTTTTCCTGGGGTTTGCAACGCTTGAGCAGTTTTCAACCAGGACATGTAATTAGAGCACTGTCTCTTTAAATGTCAGTTTTTTCACAAAAAGCCCACTCGCTTGGCTTGTGAGGGGTGGCAAGCTTGCCCGCATCCGAACACCAGTTGTAGGGACCCCAGGGGTATACGGGCGTTTTTGACACAATCCAGAGGCAAGCAAGCAGTCTTTTCCTTTGTTTTTATTTCCTCCAGCAGCAATATAACAAAACACCTTTCCTTCAGCATACAGAAAGGAAACAGCTTTTCTTCAGCGAACCATTAACAGAAAACAAAAGTCTTTAGGTAAAGTTGCACTTCGGAGCTTTTAGGCAATCTCACCAGAAAGTCCAATAGCTCCAGCAACCACACACACAGAGCTGTCTGTGTGTCTCCAAGCTTTTCCTACTCTCCACTCTCTCTCACCTGGGTTACTCTTTTAACAGGAAGGGCTGTAGGGGAAGTACCTGCCTTCACAAATTAACCCCTTCCTAGCTCTCACCCATGCTGACCCTGCACACCTCTTTAACCCCTTAGTGACCAGGCGATATTACCATTGTCTGAAAGTGCCTGCTGCTGTTTTGACGTTTCTGTTTAGGTCTAATTTTCCTCTTACTCGTTTATGGAACCCACACATATTATACACCGTTTTCTCACCATTAAATGGACTTTCTAAAAATACCAATTATTTTCACCATATCGTATAGTTTATTCTAAAAAAAATTATGAAATACACTATATTGCCAAAAGTATTCGCTCACCCATCCAAATAATCAGAATCAGGTGTTCCAATCACTTCCATGGCCACAGGTGTATAAAATCAAGCACCTAGGCATGCAGACTGTTTTTACAAACATTTGTAAAAGAATGGCTCGCTCTCAGGAGCTCAGTGAATTCCAGCGTGGAGCTGTGATAGGATGCCACCTGTGCAACAAATCCAGTCGTGAAATTTCCTCGCTCCTAAATATTCCACAGTCACCTGTCAGATGTATCATAAGAACGTGGAAGTGTTTGGGAATGACAGCAACTCACGAAGCCACGAAGTGGTAGGCCACGTAAACTGACAGAGCGGGGTCAGCGGATGCTGAGGCACATAGTGCGAAGAGGTCGCCAACTTTCTGCAGAGTCAATCGCTACAGACCTCAAAACTTCATGTGGCCTTCAGATTAGCTCAAGAACAGTGCGCAGAGAGCTTCATGGAATGGGGTTCCATGGCCGAGCAGCTGCATCCAAGCCATACATCACCAAGTGCAATGCAAAGCGTCGGATGCAGTGGTGTAAAGCACGCCACCACTGGACTCTAGAGCAGTGGAGACGCGTTCTCTGGAGCGACGAAACGCGCTTCTCCATCTGGCAATCTGATGGACGAGTCCGGGTTTGACGGTTGCCAGGAGAACGGTACTTGTCTGACTGCATTGTGCCAAGTGTAAAGTTTGGTGGAGGGGGGATTATGGTGTGGGGTTGTTTTTCAGGAGCTGGGCTTGGCCCCTTAGTTCCAGTGAAAATAACTCTGAATGCTTCAGCATACCAGGACATTTTGGACAATTCCATGCTCCCAACCCCTTCCATTTCCAACATGACTGTGCACCAGTGCACAAAGCAAGGTCCATAAAGACATGGATGACAGAGTCTGGTGTGGCTGAACTTGACTGGCCTGCACAGAGTCCTGACCTCAACCCCATAGAACACCTTTGGGATGAATTAGAGCAGAGACTGAGAGCCAGGCCTTCTCGTCCAACATCAGTGTGTGACCTCACACTCCTAAACCTTGTGGACAGCCTTCCCAGAAGAGTTGAAGCTGTTATAGCTGCAAAGGGTGGAGCGACGTCATATTGAACCCTATGGATTAGGACTGGGATGTCACTTAAGTGCATATGCGAGTCAAGGTGAGCGAATACTTTTGGCAATATAGTGTATAATGAAAAAAATTAAACAAACCACACTTTTTCAACCCAAAATCTACAACCGACAAAAAAAATACCCTAGCTAAATAATTTAGAAATTTTGTACTAAAATTAGAAATACCCAATTTTTACAGGTCTGTAAGGTGTGTGAGACCCTCTTGGTGTATCTGTGCTTCAGTGCAGCGTCACCGTGTCCCCTGTAAGGTGTGTGAGACCCTCTTGGTGTATCTGTGCTTCAGTGCAGCGTCACCGTGTCCCCTGTAAGGTATGTGAGACCCTCTTGGTGTATCTGTGCTTCAGTGCAGCATCACCGTGTCCCCTGTAAGGTGTGTGAGACCCTCTTGGTGTATCTGTGCTTCAGTGCAGCGTCACCGTGTCCCCTGTAAGGTATGTGAGACCCTCTTGGTGTATCTGTGCTTCAGTGCAGCATCACCATGTCCCCTGTAAGGTATGTGAGACCCTCTCGGTGTATCTGTGCTTCAGTGCAGCATCACCGTGTCCCCTGTAAGGTATGTGAGACCCTCTCGGTGTATCTGTGCTTCAGTGCAGCGTCACCGTGTCCCCCTGTAAGGTATGTGAGACCCTCTTGGTGTATCTGTGCTTCAGTGCAGCGTCACCGTGTCCCCTGTAAAGGTATGTGAGACCCTCTTTATAGGGATGACGTTAAGGCTAGGGTCAGACGAACGCATTTTTCACGTTGTCCGTGAAAAAGTGCGGTCGAATGAAAGGACGTATTTTTTCACGGAATACGCGATAGCGGTCATACGATGCGCATTTTCGGGCGTGATTTTGTACGGATCGTCAATAAAACACTTTTTGCGTCTGGACGTTATGTTGGCCGGACGTGTGCAGCGTCTGACGTCTCCCAATCACACACACACGCCGCTATGCGGCCGCAGCGCACTCTGTACGTCAGTAGTAGCGGTTTGACGTTCTAGAAAAAATGTGTTCGTTTGCCACTTGTGTTGCGTGGACGAACTTTCGTGCGGCCGTTCATCGTATGTTCCCCGGCATTGGACGTCATTTGCTGCTAGCATGGCTGTGATTTCGTGCGTCTAAACGCACGTTAAAACTGCTTTCGTCTGACCTTAGACAAACCCTGAACAACTCAGTTTAGGCTATCAGCTTTTTGTGCAGTTACTTCAAACTCAGGACATACTTGAAAATGAGAGAAATCTCAATGTTTCCTTTTCCTGGTAAAATCCTTTAACCACTTCAATGCGGAGGACGCGCTCAGCGCGTCCTCCGCATTACCGCTGGTATGCGGAGGACGCGCTGAGCGCCTCCTCCCATTGGGGTCAGCGTTCGGCCGGGTTCCGGCCGATCGCTGGCCCCTCCGGTGCGGGCTGACATCCTCGATGTCAGCCGCGCATCCGGAACCGCAGCCGCTGGAGTTAGGTGTCATCGCGGCAGCTATGCACAATGACGCCAGTCCTGGACTTAACCCCTAAGGCTAGGGTCAGACTGAGGCAGTGCGAACGCGCGTGCAGCCGCACATAATCACGGCCGTGCTAGCAGCAGATGCCGGGCAATGACGGCCAATATACGAAGTACGGTCGCACAAAAGTGCGGCCGCGCAACGCAAGCGGCAAACAAACGCATTTTTTCGAGAACGTGAAACCACTAGTACTGACGTACAGAGTGCGTTGCGTCTGCTAGCGGCGTGTGTGCGTGATTAGGAGACGTCAGACGCTGCTAATGTCCGGCCAACATAACGTCCAGACCCAAAAAGTGTTTTATTGATGATCCGTACAAAATCACGGACGAAACTGCGCATCGTATGACCGCTATCGCGTATTCCGTGAAAAAATACGTCCATTCGTTCGAACGCACTTTTTCACGGACAACGTGAAAAATGCGTTAGTCTGACCCTAGCCTAACTGCCACCAACGGTGGAGATAGGGAGTTCATTGGAACTCCCTATCTCCCGATCCGTGGCAGCTAGGGGTTAAAGTTTGGTATGGTTGGATCGGCCAGAGCATGGCCGTTCCAACGATACCAAACACTACTGTGTAAAATTTTGTCAAAAAAAAAAAAAAGAAAAAAAAAGAAGTTTTTTTTTTTTTTTAATTTCTTTTTTTTGGTTTGTTAATGCAGCAATATTGTCCCCATTTCAATTATAATGTGAACAATGATGCTGCACTAACGATTTTTGTATGCGGTGCGTTTGTTAAAAATCGTGTAATTTTCCCCAAAAAAAATGTAACGAGACCCCATCTCTAATTTTTTTAACAAGCGCACCCCATACAAAATATAACCGCAATTGCTCGCATGTTAAAATGTGGAAAAAAACACTTTACACGCTGTAAATTATTGAAAATACATATTTTATTGCATTTTTTGTTCTAATATACAGACATGACATAACGTATACATATAATAATGACATATTATGAATCTACCGAGTCTGCCGGAAAGAACGATATATAATATGTCTGGGTCATATACTAAAATAAGCTTCAAAACACGTTTAAACATGATGAGCAAAACCGGTAAAAATGACCTCAGCACAGAGGCGTAAAACGCCTCAGCAGCGAAAGGGAGTAAATAAATAGACATTATATTTAAAAACATTTGTATCAAGGTGTTCCGCAGCAGCGAAAGGGTTAAACCGCTGGATTCTTCCATATAAAAGACACTAATATGAGTTTTCCTGTCAATGTTTACCTTATAACAGACTCAGGAACAGAGAGGTTACCCAGTCCCAGTGACTCCCCTCCCACAATCCCTCACTCTTATTTACCTCACAGAGAATTGGGCGGGGCAGCCCCTGCAGTCAGAACTGACCAATCAGACCTGAGCTCTTTCTATCCAGAGCACCGCCCTTTCTGTGTGAGTGAATCCTTTCCCGCACTATCATGTTCAGAGCTCTAAATACAAGAGCTGAAAGCCACATAGAAACTGTCTCCATCGACCATACAATCCTATTATGACCTAAGCTGGAGACAGCTGTATAACCAAAATTTGTCTTGTGTATTTTGAACTCTACTGCTGTCTTTCCTGCACAGAGGAGGAAGAGGCTGTCATTGTCCTCATCAAGCAGGGATCCAGACTGCAGGTCAGACCTTACTCTGTGTCTTCATATATACATGTCAGCAGAAATGGGGCTTTATGTTTTGATTGGACATGAATTAGGAGACTGTGTCCAAAAATATTTATATCACCTGAATAAAGCTCAGGATCCTCTAATTCCCGTATACTCATATATAGAGCTCAGGATCCTCTAATTCCCCGTATACTCATATATAGAGCTCAGGATCCACTAATTCCCCGTATACTCATATATATAGAGCTCAGGATCCTCTAATTCCCCGTATACTTATATATAGAGCTCAGGATCCTCTAATTCCCCGTATACTCATATATAGAGCTCAGGATCCTCTAATTCCCCGTATACTCATATATAGAGCTCAGGATCCTCTAATTCCCCGTATACTCATATATAGAGCTCAGGATCCTCTAATTCCCCGTATACTCATATATAGAGCTCAGGATCCTCTATTTCCCCGTATACTCATATATAGAGCTCAGGATCCGCTAACTCCCCGTATACTCATATATAGAGCTCAGGATCCTCTAATTCCCCGTATACTCATATATAGAGCTCAGGATCCTCTAACTCCCCGTATACTCATATATAGAGCTCAGGATCCACTAATTCCCCGTATACTCATATATAGAGCTCAGGATCCTCTAATTCCCCGTATACTCATATATAGAGCTCAGGATCCTCTAATTCCCCGTATACTCATATATAGAGCTCAGGATCCTCTAATTCCCGTATACTCATATATAGAGCTCAGGATCCTCTAACTCCCCGTATACTCATATATAGAGCTCAGGATCCACTAACTCCCCGTATACTCATATATAGAGCTCAGGATCCACTAACTCCCCGTATACTCATATATAGAGCTCAGGATCCGCTAATTCCCCGTATACTCATATATAGAGCTCAGGATCCGCTAACTCCCCGTATACTCATATATAGAGCTCAGGATCCTCTAATTCCCCGTATACTCATATATAGAGGTCAGGATCCTCTAATTCCCCGTATACTCATATATAGAGCTCAGGATCCGCTAACTCCCCGTATACTCATATATAGAGCTCAGGATCCTCTAATTCCCCGTATACTCATATATAGAGCTCAGGATCCTCTAATTCCCCGTATACTCATATATAGAGCTCAGGATCCTCTAACTCCCCGTATACTCATATATAGAGCTCAGGATCCGCTAATTCCCCGTATACTCATATATAGAGCTCAGGATCCGCTAACTCCCCGTATACTCATATATATAGAGCTCAGGATCCTCTAATTCCCCGTATACTCATATATAGAGCTCAGGATCCTCTAATTCCCCGTATACTCATATATAGAGCTCAGGATCCTCTAATTCCCGTATACTCATATATAGAGCTCAGGATCCTCTAATTCCCCGTATACTCATATATAGAGCTCAGGATCCTCTAATTCCCCGTATACTCATATATAGAGCTCAGGATCCTCTAATTCCCCGTATACTCATATATAGAGCTCAGTATCCGCTAATTCCCCGTATACTCATATATAGAGCTCAGGATCCTCTAACTCCCCGTATACTCATATATAGAGCTCAGGATCCGCTAATTCCCCGTATACTCATATATAGAGCTCAGGATCCGCTAATTCCCCGTATACTCATATATAGAGCTCAGGATCCTCTAATTCCCCGTATACTCATATATAGAGCTCAGGATCCTCTAATTCCCCGTATACTCATATATAGAGCTCAGGATCCTCTAATTCCCCGTATACTCATATATAGAGCTCAGGATCCTCTAATTCCCCGTATACTCATATATAGAGCTCAGGATCCTCTAATTCCCCGTATACTCATATATAGAGCTCAGTATCCGCTAATTCCCCGTATACTCATATATAGAGCTCAGGATCCTCTAACTCCCCGTATACTCATATATAGAGCTCAGGATCCGCTAATTCCCCGTATACTCATATATAGAGCTCAGGATCCGCTAATTCCCCGTATACTCATATATAGAGCTCAGGATCCTCTAACTCCCCGTATACTCATATATAGAGCTCAGGATCCTCTAACTCCCCGTATACTCATATATAGAGCTCAGGATCCGCTAATTCCCCGTATACTCATATATAGAGCTCAGGATCCTCTAATTCCCGTATACTCATATATAGAGCTCAGGATCCTCTAATTCCCCGTATACTCATATATAGAGCTCAGGATCCTCCTAATTCCCCGTATACTCATATATAGAGCTCAGGATCCTCTAATTCCTCGTATACTCATATATAGAGCTCAGGATCCACTAACTCCCCGTATACTCATATATAGAGCTCAGGATCCTCTAACTCCCCGTATACTCATATATAGAGCTCAGGATCCGCTAATTCCCCGTATACTCATATATAGAGCTCAGGATCCTCTAATTCCCCGTATACTCATATATAGAGCTCAGGATCCTCTAATTCCCCGTATACTCATATATAGAGCTCAGTATCCGCTAATTCCCCGTATACTCATATATAGAGCTCAGGATCCTCTAACTCCCCGTTACTCATATATAGAGCTCAGGATCCGCTAATTCCCCGTATACTCATGTATAGAGCTCAGGATCCTCTAATTCCCGTATACTCATATATAGAGCTCAGGATCCTCTAATTCCCCGTATACTCATATATAGAGCTCAGGATCCTCTAATTCCCCGTATACTCATATATAGAGCTCAGGATCCTCTAATTCCTCGTATACTCATATATAGAGCTCAGGATCCACTAACTCCCCGTATACTCATATATAGAGCTCAGGATCCACTAACTCCCCGTATACTCATATATAGAGCTCAGATCTTGCTCTCTCTCACCAGACATTGCACCTAGTGCAGTCCTTGTCTCCCTGCAGACCAGATGCCGGTGATTAGATGCAGTAAGTCATCGCGTGACGTTGGATAATAACCTAGATGAAGTGATGGAGAGGTTCCCGGGTCATATCTCAGTGAAGGAGGAGGTGATGGAGAGGTCCCCAGGTCACATGTCAGTGAAGGAGGAGGTGATGGAGAGGTCCCCGGGTCACATGTCGGAGACAGAGGAGCGGGTGAACGGACAGGTAAGGCAGACATTGACCCAGACATTGCAATGTCTCTTATCTCCTCTCTTCTTCCTCCAGTGATGGGTGAGGGGAAGCTTGAATGAGTTACACGGGGGAGACGCCAGATTCCCCGGGAAAGCAGGAAATCTTCCTCATGGTATATGTGAGTTTGTGCTGATGTAGCGCTCACTCCCGGAGGAGCCGCTGAAAACGAACCACGGGTCAGTCTCCCCGCACTAGGAAATAAATATACTCCAACACCGTTGTGAGTTTTTATCATTTAAATAGTTTACTAAAATAATAGGCAGATGTTAAGACACGGTATTCACACATATTATTACAGTACTTTCGTATCGCGGTAAAAGCGCGTAGTGGAAAAGAAACGAAACACGAGGCTTCGTATTTCGGAAAAATATATTCGCAACCGAACAGAAAAGAAATGCAATTGCACGAAATTCGGAAAAGGGACACGTAGCGAAACCCAAAAATACAATCTCTTCGTATTCCGGTAAACGCGCAGCGGAAAAGAGAAAATAATATATTCGGAACGTATCTTTAACCCCCGTTCCGATTCGTAACAAAAGTGAGTCCTGCACAGGTTAAGTCCCGGAATGTAAAAGGTGTGTATGTGTGTGTGGTACCCGGGTACTGTTCAACTGGCCAGTGAATTTACTTAAGGAATGTCTTCGACTAGTCAAGTTGGGGCCCTGTGGACTTTAAAGAGAAAACAGCAGCGTGTTCCTTAATTACATACGGCCTTGGAGGCCTCTCACCCATCCACCGGTTGGTTTAGGCTCCGCTGACCCAGGACGTCTCTCCGCTCAATATTGACTGGGGATACTTGCGGCCGGATCCGTTGTCTGACTTTCCGTAGCTTGTCCAGTTCACCGCCTGCTCTCCGTATCCGATCAACTCGCGGCAACTCCTCACTCGAGGTCTTCGGTTTCTTTGATCTGCAGCAATCTCTGGAACTTGGAGGTCTCCTTCTCCTCAGGCTGAATGACCCGATAAAGGAACTGACAGGTCTCACTCGCGCTCTGGCCTAGGCCCTCTAGTGATGTCTGGCACTGCGTCTGCTCTCTCTCGTTCCCTCGCGCGCTCTGGCGCGTTCTCCACGAGGTTCGGGATGTAAGTGTGCTGGGTCTCACCCACTTCCTGTCTCTTTGCAAAGCACGCCGGGAAATGTAGTCCCAATGTCCAGTGTCTCTAATCGCGATTGTCTCCATCTTGTGGCCAAAAATAGGTACTGCCAGCAGCAAGATTTTAACACAGCGCTACACTGATAAATAATGGCGTCACATTAATGAGGTCATTTGCTGTTTAGGCTGAATGTGAGTTTGAGGACGTGGCCGTTTACTTCTCCCAGGAGGAGTGGGACTGTTTAAAGGAAGAAGAGAAGGAGCTTTACAGGGATGTGATGATGGAGAATTACCAGACCCTATGCTCTCTGGGTAAGAAAGTCTCCCCTCCTTCACAGGCAGCTTCATACAAAACATCTTCTATTGCTGTTGGATCATAAGATCTTTCTGGACATTTTCTCTTCACACAGGACGGATCAATGGCATTCCTGCACTTATATCCGCCATGGAGAGAGGGGAGGAGCCATGTGTCAGGAGGCGCCAGGAGATGGAGAGAGGGGAGGAGCCGTGTGTCAGGGGGCGCCGGGAGATGGAGAGAGGGGAGGAGCCGTGTGTCAGGAGGCGCCGGGAATGGAAGGAGATGTGGAATTTGGTGAATATTGGGCTGGATAACAGCTTCTCGGTGAAGCAGGAGTCGTGTTCAGGTATGTTTCACGTGTGGATTGAAGCAGATGGTCGCTGTTTATATTCACTGATTACAGCAGGTCCGTCTGTATCGATTTCCTCCAATCTAACGCATCTCTGTTCCTCTATGATGTCTCTAATGTAGTCTTTATTCAATCAGTAGCTGTCGTCTTGTTTGACCCATTTCTTAACCCTTTTCTGTCACATTTTCACACTTCATTTCCCCATCCTCGTGAATTGGTTTGCAGACGCTGTGTTTATAGAGGCTTGTTCATCCATCGGGTAATATTTTCCAATTGTTTGCATGGAGGAGCACGTTGCTGCTTTACTAACATGATCTGCCGAACCCTCAACCTTAACCTCAGACCAGGTTTCCAATGTTTTGGTTTATTGCTCTCTCTGAAATCCCTCCTGGCGCAGAATTCAAACAATATCACAATATAGTCAATTCAGAGAGCATTGACATTTCAATGAAATTTAGTGAAAAAAATGTATGGAACTATTAAAAAGCTCCTATAATTAAAAAGGTTTGTTACAGAATAAAAAAAAAGCCATTAATAAAAAATGTGAATCAAAAATTTTGCCTAAATTCAGAAAAATACCTTTAAAATAAAAAAAAAGCTTTTTAATGCAATTGAAAAGAATAAACGGTTCAATAAAAAAAATGTGTAAAACCACAATTCTTTTAACATTTGAATCATATGGAATTCAACATCTGAGGGTTGGGATTTAGGGGTTATTATTGCAGAGGTTCTAAGGGTAAGTAGACCATGTAATAGAGCAGCAGGAACTGCTGGCAGAATGCATGGAACTACTGGCAGAATGCTTGGAACTTCTGGCAGAATGCTTGGAACTGCTGGCAGAATGCTTGGAAATGCTGGCAGAATGCTTTGCTTGTGTAGGGAGAGTGATTAGCAGTAGGAAGAGGGAGGTCCTCATGCCATTGTACACAGTACTGGTGAGACCTTACTTGGAGTATTGTGCGCAGCACTGGAGACCGTATCTCTAGAAGGATATAGACACCCTTCGAGAGAGCTCAGAAACGGGCGACTAAAACGCTGCACGGCTTGAAGGAGAAAAGTTACCAGGAAATGCTTGCTCTAGCCCTTTTTATTACCCTTTCTGCATTGCCCCCCCTGAGTCCCATCTCGTCGGGGATGACCTGATCACCCTTTCCAAGAGTTCACAAGGTGCACTGAGGGTCTTACCTCATCTGATTTTATTTCTACTCTATGCACAGTCATTGTGTTTCCAAGAAACCTACGTGCGAAGGCCTCCATCATGGACGTCTGCAGTTGTGGTTTTCTTCTGGAATCTCAAGCGAGGCTCTTATCACGCATGGTCTTCTGGGATATCGCGTGAGAGAGAAGTGGTGACTGTGCAGGAGCAGTCATTTTGCTTTTGAGTACTTTTTGCCTATACATATGTCGAGGTTTTATACTGGATTATTTAATCCAGGATCGAGGCATTTGATTAGGCAATAAAACAAGACTTCCCTTACAGTTTGGATCATCACTGACCACATTAATGTTTCACTAAACCCTCATAAAGCTGACAGATCCTTTGAAGGCCAGGCTACTCCAGTAATCTGGATTACTCGTCAGGGCTGTGTGACCGAGGCGATGTTCCTGCTCTTTAGGAAGGGGGATAAAAAGGAAGGAAAGCCGTGTTGTTCTGATAAATAATTAGTAGTGACTCACTGGCCTTCGGTATGGCTGAAGGAATGGAGGCGGAAGACGACATCTCTCAGTGCTGCCTTATCCAGTCCCCGTGGTTTCAGAGCTTCACGAGCCCTGTCCATGTTCAGACATTTCCATGTCCATGTCCAGTAGGCATCTCCGCCTCAAATTCAGCCCCATAATTTGAGATGTCCTCCCACTGAAGCTCCAGCTGAAGCCGTTTTTTCTTTTAATGTTGCTGTTCTGCCTCCAATGGGCTACATGTCTGCCACTATAAAGTTGCTGTCGATCTCCGAGGCCAGAAACGTCTGCACCACCTTGATTTTTGCAAATCTTCCATTGTCACCAGCCTTGTGAGTTCCGGCATCTACACTTCATATTGTGAGGGATCATAGTCTTGTTTTGGCGTCGTCATGCCCCTCCACCTTCTAGAGGCTGTGGGTCATGGACTGGGTTCAATTAAAAGGTATTTTGGTAATTTTTGAAGAATCCTGTGGGAGGATCGTGGCATTTCCCACAGTGTGTCTTCTGCTACCTTTGGGGCAACTCCAACCGCTCATCATATTTACATGATCCTCCAGGAAATCGCATCTACAGAAACGCAAAATCTAATGGGATTTTTATTTTTTGAACCGATGAAAGATACTTTATTCACGTTTTCGCAAAACACACTTTGTTATAAATCACTGTGTGTGTGTGTGTGTGTGTGTGCGTGTGTGTGCTTGTTTATTCCCTGTGAACATATTCAGGTTGTATTCCATCGTTTGTCTTGATAGACGTCGTATAGGAAAATGCTTCTTGTAACACGTGGAACTGATTTAAAGAAGATTCAAAACATCAAATGTCCCTTTAAGGTGTAATAAACGGGTGATAGTTCTAGCGCTGTGTTTTCAATCTAGAATAGTCGTTGGCTTTGGCTTCACGTGTCGTTGTGTTCTTTATTTAATGATCTTAAACCCCAGCTCTCCGTGTAATTTCTTCCAGATGACTTCCTGTACAGAAACGATCCTGAAGAACATCCCAATGAGGGAAATTCCCTAATGACCTGGGATGATGTGATTGGGTCGAAGGCGTCTGTAGAGGATGGATCTCCTGTAGATTGTCTGATGCCTACAGACCTGAAAATAAAAACCATAGAAGAAACATCATCTTCAAGCTCTGATTTTGGGCATTTATTTGACCCTAAATCTCATGGACAGGAAACTCACACAGCAGAGAAGCCTGTCAGAAGTAAACCATCTGCTGTTATCCGTCCGAGAAGTCACATAAAAGTCATGCCTTTCACATGTTCTATATGTGGGAAAGGCTGTATGAATGGTGCAGTTTTTCGTGCTCACATGAGAAATCATACGGAAGAGCAGCTCAAGTGTACTGTATGTGGGAAATGTTTTAACTCTAGAGCTAATCTTAAAGGACATGAAAAAATTCACAAAGAGAAGCCTTTTTCATGTTCTCAGTGTGGAAAAAACTTTATAAATAAAGACACTCTTGATGTTCACGTGACAATTCACTCGGAGGTGCAGCTCAATAAGTGTTCTGTATGTGGGAAATGTTTTACATCTAGATCAAATCTGAAAACACATCAGAGGATTCACACAGAGAAGCCTTTTTCATGTTCTGAATGTGGAAAAAACTTTACAGACCGAGAAACTCTTGATGCTCATGTGAAAAGTCACTCGGAGGTGAAGCTCCATATGTGTACTGTGTGCAGGAAAAGTTTTAAATCAAGATCGTATCTTAAAATACATGAGAGGATTCACACAGGAGAGACACCTTATTCATGTTCGGAATGTGGGAAATGTTTTATGAAAAGTTTAGCTCTGCTTGCACATAAGAGAATTCACACAGGAGAGAAGCCCTTTTCATGCTCTGATTGTGGGAAACATTTTCGCCTTAGCTCAAATGCTATTGAACATCAGAGAACTCACACAACTGAGAAGCCTTTTTCTTGCTCTATATGTGGGAAATGTTTTAAGTCTAGATCATATCTTAATGCACATCAGAAGACTCACACAGGAGAGACGCCTTTTATATGTTCTGAGTGTGGGAAATGCTTTATGCGCAAATCGCATCTTCTTAACCATCAGAGAACTCACACAGGAGAGAAACCTTTCACTTGTTCTGAATGTGGGAAATATTTTGGCACCAATGCATGTCTTGTTACACATATGAAAATTCACTCAGAAGGGCCGACCAATATGTGTTCTAAATGTGGGAAATGTTTTACATCTAGCTCAAGTCTTCGCAGACATCAGATAATTCACACTGGAAACTATCCTTTTACATGTTTTACATGTGGTAAATGTTTTACTTCTAAGTCACACTTTATCAAGCATCAGACAACTCACACAGAACAGAAACCTTTTTTATGTTCAGAATGTGGGAAATCTTTTGGGCTTTTTTCAAGTCTCATTGCACACCAGAGAACTCACACAGGAGAGAAGCCCTTTTCATGTTCTGAATGTGGGAAATGTTTTATCCGTCCTTCAGCTCTTTTTGCACATAAGAGAACTCACACGGGATTTAGTCCAAATTCATGTTCTGAATGTGGAAAGATTTTTCGTTTTAAATGTGAGCTGGTTGTACATCAGAGAACTCACACAGGAGAGAAGCCTTTTTTCTGCTCTGAATGCGGGAAATGGTTTAGCCGTCGGATTGCTCTCATTGAACATCAGAGAAATCACACAGGAGAGAAGCCTTTTGTATGTTCTGAATGTGGGAAATGTTTTACTCGTTGCTCATCGCTTATTGCACATAAGAGAATTCACACAGGCGCGAGGCCACATTTGTGTTCTGAATGCGGGAAATGTTTTAGCAGTACCTTTACTCTTAATTCACACCGGAGAACTCATACGAGAGAGAAGCCCTACACCTGTTCCATATGTGGAAGATGTTTTAGCTATAGATCATCTTTTTTTGCTCATCAGAATGTTCACAAAAGCAAAAAGCCTTATCCGTGTTCTGACTGTTGGAAATACTTCAGCTCTAGGAAAAGCTTGCGGAGACATCAGAAAATTCACACCACATAGTAGACTTTGGTTATTATTTGTGTGTAGTTCAGACCTTTTCTACAAACTAGAAACTTCACAGTCATTTCACCACCGCATGCTGAGCTCATTCTCACCGTTTTCTGTTCATCGCATTTAAACGCTACTTGAAGTCATGTTTTATTGTAGGACCCACACACATTATATATCGTTTTTTTCCATTGGACTCCTCAGATTCACAATGTATCATTACTGTGTGTACATGTCATGTCACGTCAGAATGCTGTAACAAAGAAATGTCAAAAAGTGTATATTTCCAGACTTCATTAATTTGCAGCGTGTAAAATTATTATACCACATTTTATTATCCAAACCTTTGTGGTTATATATTCCGGGGGAGGGGGGCTTTTTTTTTTAAAAAAAAAAATAACAATTCAGAAATAGAAAATATGCCATTTTAACTAAAACTGAAAAAAACTCAAGACTTTTCTCTATATTTTGGCCCATTGTGTTTCATGAATAGTATCACTCTGTATAAAGCCCTGTAATCGCTCCGTGTCCTGTGCGGGAATAAGTAATGCCAGCTGCATGGTTTGCTTTATTATTTTTTTTTAAGTTTTTATGGTCATGAAAGCCCTGTCTACAAAGCCAAGATGGGCAAGGCCTGATCTAAACCGTGAAATAGATTATGAGAGCTGACCCATTCCTAACCTATGTCCATGCAATCCCTCTCAGTGGTCTTATGTTGGGAGCCCCTGGATTGGCTAGATACTCGCTTGGGTACCCAGCATTCCAGCACTTCATAACTTTACTGTTCAAGGTTTGAATCCCAATTTCGGCCTGTTCTCAAATGGAATATCTGAAAAATAAAACATCATTGTGCAGTTATATGGATAAAACCCATATATACTCCGCACAGAAGCCAAATGACTACTCACATGGAACGGAGCCTTGGGCCAGGCTCTCGGTTGTAGCGTTTGTGCGTTCTTTATGGCACACGCATCAGCCAGGTCCCATATGATTCTCCCTCGGGTCACCGGAGCAGAATATCCCCCAGAAGGGATATAAAAAGGGACAATAATAGAGAGCATTGCCTAATATGTAAAGAGTAATTAATTCCTAAATTAAAACTCACATAGCATAGAGCCAGGAGAAGGGGCTGTACCGTATTGTGGCATAAGGACTGTTCAAGTTGGCACAAAAGCCATCTCAAAAGCTCATCCATGAGAAAGTATTCCACAGATGAAGCCGGTGAAACAGTATATTTATTAAATGACAAACACATTAAAAACATAAAAACAGTAAATATTGTCGACAAAACACGTTTCACCCACAAATCTTAATCTCTTCCTCGGTGGGTATTACCAGTATCAGGGACATTGGAGGTTTTCGTTGCCACTTTCCTCATGTTTCCTGCATATTTGACAAATCACTGTTTCAACCCCAAAATGCTGCTAGATCTGCTCGTTACCCACTTGCCATGAATAGCACTTTTCATATTGCTCACGTTAGGAGTGTCTTGACCAAGTGGCCAATCACCGCGATGGGAAAGTTTATTGATGCCATGTGCCCGGCATGTCCCAGGCTTCTCCAGACCATTAAATACTGGTTAGGCCACATGAATAATGACTTTTCACCCAAATGGGAAGACCAGTCTGTCCTGAAAGGCTGAACTAGTCCTGTCAGACACCCCGAAACTCACAGATCACTGGTACATTGGAAACACAAACACCGGTACATCTACAACTCAACGTTTATTGTCTTCTAATAGAATCCAATTCCAAGGTAATTCCTGGAATCTATCATTCAGAAGTCAGGTCTGGAGGTAGCGGTATATAGGTTGATCTATAATCCCCCTGATTCAATCACGTGGAAACCAAATAATCTCATTGGCGTCTGATCAGGAAATTAGAATCAGACCTTCTGAGGAGTGAAGACAGGAGGAAAGAGGATGGTGCCACAAAGTAACCAATCTCATCGTTGGTCCTGCAGGCTCAATGTCTTGTGCAGAGTCCCCTATCAGTCTCATGCAATGACGAGAACCAGGCCTTCTAGGGTCTGGGATAAAGTACAGAGGAAAAGGTGGACCCAATTGTCATATACCCTCTGGACTGGAACCAAGACTGGCATGAATCCCTTTTCATGACTGGCCTGACATAGAGAGATCCCTTTACCAGTGTCACATGATCCAAATGAGTTTGGGAACTAGGATTGGGCTGAAAGGGAAATCAGACATTCCCCCTGACTCTATAATGATATCGATCACCAGACCGAAACCTCCAATGAGAATCTCTCCTCCAACATAGAACATTATAATAAACAGAAAAGAGTAATCTGTCCAATCCGGGTGGATGTGATCTGCGAAATGCGAGGGGTGGGAGCACATAGGATCCCTGGGTTATGGGAGACGTAGGAAGAGAGAGAGAACGTGGGATTGTGAGGTGTGTAGATATTGTGTGTTAAATGGAATGTGTCTCATGCCGCGGCCTAATGTCTGTCCTGTGATTACTGATCCCATATTAAAGCTGCCATTGACTGAACTCTCTGATCTTTATAATTTACCCTCCACTTTCTCCCCATTAATCAGCACCTCACTGTGTAATTCATTATTAGGAGGGGGTTATGCTTCTCAGCGCTGAGCACAGTGTATGAGCGGCAACGTGATAACTGTGTAATGTCTGTACTTCTTAACGACTATACCATAGGAGTGTCACGGCGAATCTCAACGAATCTCTGCGTTCGAGGTGTGTCTAAAACATTCGGCGAATGGTATCAGAAAACAAACAAAATAGAAGATACAAACAAATTAACTTTAGGCTGACCATGCACTGGGTCTGTAGTCAGACAACTGATGTGGTCGTTTGACTATGGACAACTTTTTTATACCACCTAGGTTGTCCACTGCAAGCGACTGGTCGACTCAGGTCGACAGACGGACAGACCACCGAACGCCGCAGAACTGCAGGAGAAAAAAATATGCAGGTGAACGCCGCCGAAGACCACCGGACAGAAAAGAAAACAGAACTCTGCTATTCTTCTAATAGGGGTTTAACCTCCCTGACGGTTATCCCGAGTGTGTCTCGGGGTTAAATTCCACCGCTGAGAGCGGTAACCCCGAGACACACTCGGGCTGTATACATTACCTCTCGGTGCGCTCCCTCGATGATCTCTGCAGTCTCCTCCCGCGATCGCAGAGTTGTACTTCCTGGATTCCTTCTCGCGAGGAAGGAACCAGGAAGTAATGAGGCCGTGGTCGCCGGAGGAGGCAGCTGGGGACATCAAGAGAGCGCAGGGAGAGGTGATGTATCCAGCGGCATCCCGAGTGTTGCTCAGGGTTACCGCTTCCAACATAGGAATTTAACCACGAGCCACAGTCGGGATACCGCTAGGGGGGGGGGAAATAGACCACTTTTAGACTCGGTTTTTCACAAAAATTAGACCGCCAGGTAAGTTAAACCGATAAAAAAAAAATATTAAGGGGGCGTAGCCTGGGCGAGCATGAGACAGGATGTGTGAGAGCTGAGCTCCCGGTGGAAAGGTGACTAACCCGGAGAAACAGCTTGCACAGACCCGACCAAAAGCTGACAGGCTGCTGGCAGACGACCCCCAGACCCCGATATGCCGCAACAAAAACCGAGTGACGGCCAGTTGGCGCCGATCTTTATACCCCGCCGCACCATGGACACGAGGCAAGATGGCGGCCGGACCTCCGCAGCAGATGGCGGGGAGGAAACTGACAACCTGGCAGACCACATCCCAGCTTCCAAGCAGGATATCTCGGCCCTATTCCTCAAAATATCGGAGGTACAGGAGGTGCTGGCGGGGGAAATCCTGAAGGGTTCGAGGGGGCGGAAATATAGGCCCTGGGGGACCGTACGGATTCCCTGGAAGTCCGAGTGGAGGAGGTGGTGGCACAGGCCAATGTGTCTGCAGACTGTGTCAATGTGTTGCAGGACAGAGTGGAATGCTTGGAGGCGGCCATGGAGGATATGTCCGACTGCTCCAGACGGAATAATTTGCGCATCCGAGGGCTCTCGGAAGAGGTGGCACAGGTGTCATTGGAGGCCACTGTGGTGGGCATATTTCAGAGATTATTACCAGACTCGCCAATAGAAAGTTTTCTGATGGATAGGGTGCACCGCGCGCTGCGATCCAGAGGCCCTCCAAACTCGCAACCCCGTGATGTAATTTTGAGATTACACTACTATAAAACGAAAGAAAAGATCCTTAGAGCCAACAGAGTGAAATGTATTCAGTACGAAGATGTCGGGCTTCAGATTTGCCAGGATTTGGCTCCGGCGACGCTGGTCAGGCGTCGGGATTGGAAGCCAGTGACTGAGCTACTTCGTGAAAACGGTCTCAAATACGCCTGGGACTTCCCATTTTGCTTAATGATAACAAAAGATTCCCGCTCATTTTCCGGTGCCACAGTGAGCCCTCTGCCTGCTTTTATGGAATGACTGGGCCTTAAAATGCCTGAAGGGATGCGTTCGGCTGGCTTGATACAACTTCAACGGCTCCCTGTGAAATGGCGGGAGGCTCACACCTGAAAAGCCCTTAGCGGGCCACATTTTTCATTTTTGTGGGGCACGTTTCTGATTATGAGAAGTGTCCCTCCGCGACTTGTTCGGGTTGCCTTTGATGCTAAACTACTCTGATCAGCCCGACCTCATTGCCTGTTGAATCCAATATATATGCCTTGTTGATTTACGGTTTACGTTATGTTGTTCGGCCTCCTATCCCCAAAGTCTAGGGACACCTAGAGGAACGGCTTGCTGGGCCGCGTGGGAGGGGATGGGGGCTGCCCTGAGGCTGGGAAATGCTAGTTTGTACTGGGGGCATGCTTCTAAAATTTTAGGTATATCTGTTCTGTTCGGGCTGACGGTTGTTGTGATATGTCTATAATTGTTCTGTGGGGTCACCTACTGGGTGGCTGGTTCACTTTAATGGGCTCCATGTGCGGCTTTGTGGTCGTCTGCAGATTCCCCCCCCCCCCCGAGGCCTGGTTTTCGGGTTTTTCCCACCGAACTGGGGTATGGAATTGTGTGTTCCCTGATGTTTCTGTGTGTTTTATGTCTTTCTGGTCTCCTTTCACTTTCTTCGTATTTTCTTGTTCTTTTTTCTTTTCTTCTCTTTTTTCTTATCTGGTCCCCTGCTCTCCTTGGGGGGGGGGGTCTGTCATGGAGCCGTTGTTCAGCTTCTGCCTGATTACTATGGCTAAGCCCTTGAAGGTCTGGTCCTTGAATGTCAAGGGCCTCAATTCCCCTGGGAAGAGACACTTTCTCTTTCATGAGCTGCGCCACCATAAAGGTCGACATAGCTTGCCTACAAGAAACCAGGATTCCTAAATCCGCGTCCTTCTGGCTCTGTGACAGGTGCTACTCCCAGGTCTTTTCCTCGTGTGCTCTGAATAAGAAGTGCGTTGTTTCTATTCTTGTGCAGAGTGCCTGCCCTTTCACCTTGGGCTCAGTTGAGTCGGGGGGGGGCAGGTATGTATTGGTTAACGGGTGGATAGCACATCAGCAATATTCGATTGTTTCCGTGTATGCTCCTAATGTCCCGGACGCGTCCTTCTGGGATGGGTTGCAGTTATTTATTACCACTCATGCTACTGGCTCATGCTGCTGGCCGGGGATTTTAACGCTGTGCTCTTCCCTACCTTGGACCGATCTAACGTCTCCCAGCCGGCGGTGCCGCAGGCTGAAAGGTCACAGGATAAAATGTTTTATCGCTTTGTCAGTCATATGGGACTGGTGGATGTCTGGAGGACTTCCTTGCCCACTACTAGGGATTATACCTTTTATTCGCACCCCCATGCATCATATTCACGAATAGACTATTTTCTGATGGCGTCGGCCTCTCTTCCAGGGGTCGGGTCTTCCGCCATTGGCTCCATTACGTGGTCCGACCACGCAGAAGTCAGTATGACACTGGCAGTGCCTGGGAAAAGGAGTCCGGGTCAATGGCGAATGGACCCGACCTTGCTGGGTACAAAGGAGATCTCGCAGGTGGTTGCACAGGAGCTAGAATCATATTTTCAAATTAATGCGACTGACGAGGTCTCCCCGCAGGTGGTGTGGGCTGCGCATAAAGCGGTAGTGCGGGGTGTGCGTATTAGTCAGGCGGCGCACCGTAAAGCGGAGCGATTCTTGCAGTTACAAACTGAGTTGAGAAAGCGGGAATTTCAACATAAATCTGCCCATGGACCCAAATCATTAGTTGCGCTGCAGGAGGCGAGGCGGGCGCTAACCCAATTATCCCTAGATGAGGTTAGCAGAGCTTTGTTGTGGTCCCGGCGTTATTATTATGAGAAGTCAAATAAGATGGACACTCCATTGGCACGCCGGATAGTGGGTCTCCAGCATAACCGGGGGGTAGGGGCTGTACGGGATGAGTCAGGGGTGGTTTGTAGATCTCCGTCCAAGATAAGAAGTTTTCACATGTTTTTTTGAGAGGATTTATAACCACTCCCCACAGTTGTCCTTAGGTAACCCGGTGCATGTAGCTGATGTGCAATCCTTTCTGTCCGGTTTGGACTTGCCGGTATTGTCAGAAAATCAGATGTAGTTTTTACGGGCTCCCATAAGCCAGGAGGAGGTTAAAGATGCCATTGGTCTCATGCAACCGAATAAAGCACCGGGCCCTGACAGACTTCCCAGGTGGTATTATAAGTCCTTTCTGCTGTTGTTGCTCCCCCACCTAACTGCGATGTGTAATTTGACAAGAGAGGGGGCTCCTTTCTCTAGGGACTCTCTGACTGCCTCGGTGGTCACTATCCTTAAGCCGAGCAAGGACCCCCTTGGCCCTGAAAATTATAGACCCATTTCCCTCCTAAATTTTGATATCAAGGTTCTAGCTAAGGTGTTGGCGCTTTGCTTGAATGCCATTGTCCCGGGACTGGTCCATGCCGATCAGGTGGGGTTTGTGCCAGGCCGGCAGGCCTATGACAACATTCGGCGAGCGTGTGATTTGGTATGGCTAGCACAACACACAGGGGAACCTTCGGTTCTTTTGTCGTTGGATGCCGAGAAGACATTCGACCGAGTAAGATGGCCCTTTTTATTTCAACTGCTGACTCATTTGGGATTTCCCGTGGAATTTAGGGTGGCGCTCGGGGCTATGTATGACCAACTTATGGCGCAGATCGCGATACCGGGCACAGCCCCTAGGCCTTTTGGTCTGGCGAACGGTACAAGACAGGGCTGCCCACTATCACCACTGCTGTTCGCTTTGTCACTTGAGCCCCTGCTAGCCACTATTTGCGCAGACCCCCAGATAGAAGGCATAGTATGTGGGGGGGGTGAGTATAAGGTTTCTGCTTATGCAGATGGTGTGCTCCTGTCCCTGACCAGTCCTGTGACCTCGGTGGCTAGGCTGATGGAGGTGTTGGATCGGTTCTCGGAGGTGGCGGGGTACAAAGTGAATATGTCAAAATCTATGGCCCTCCTCTAGGGTATCACCAGGGCTGAGACTGAGACCATGGAACGACAGTTTGGTACCACAATCTCTATTTCTTACCTTGGTGTTCGGATCCCGGGGTCTCATTTGGACATAAATCTGCTTAACTATGTTCCGTTGTTTCAGCAAATTAACGTTGGGGTAAATTGCATATATCATGGTTGGGGAGGGTGCATTGTGTGAAAATGAATGTGCTGCCTCGCCTCCTGTACCTCTTTCAGGCCCTTCCGACGACACTGTCCCAGGTGGATCTTGCGAGTTTGCAAACAGCTATAGATGCTTTTGTTTGGGATAATAAGAGGCACAGGGTGGCGAGACAGGCATTGTATAGGCCTCGGGCAGCGGGAGGGATGGGACTGCCTTCTCTTTTGTCATACTACAGTGCGGCAAGGTTGGCCCAGATTGTAGAGTGGCATTCCCCGGTCGGAGTCCGTAGATGGGTGGACTTAGAATCTACCATGATGTCCCCAAATTTTCCACGGTTTTGGCTGTGGATTGCTCCCTCACATTGCCCAAAAATGCGGACTGAGTGCCCAGCTATTGTAGCAGCCATTAAACTGTGGAACGGTGTTGCTCTTAAGTGTGAATTAACATGCTTTCCCTCGCCGCTTACGCCAATCCTGCGCAACGAGGAGTTTCCACCTGGCATGAGCCCGCAATCCTTCAGACTGTTGGAAGCGGCAGGTCTCCACCGCTTGGTACACCTCTACCTCAAGGGCATTCTGGTACAATATCCGGACTTACAGCAAAGTTGCACCCTCCCGCCTTCCACATTTTTTCAGTTTCTGCAAATAAGAGACTTTGCCTCTGTGCCGCATATCAAAGCAGCGGCATTAACCAGACCCTCATGGTTTGAACGTCTCTGTCTTCAGGGAGGATACCCTAAAGGATTGATTTCCCAAATTTTTTAAAGAAAATCCATTCCCTTACGCAGGCTGTGTTGGAACGGGACATTCCCTTTACTCCGGCGACTTTTCTTTTGGCCAGTCCGTTGGAGGACCTGACATTAAGACAAAATAAATTGTTATCTAAGCTGGCCTTGGCCGGGCGCCGTGCCATTGCGGCTGAGTGGAGGGCCGGTGAGCCCCCCCCCCCGCTTTGGCAGGGTACTGTCTAACATTAGGGATGCCATGTTAATGGATGAGCTAACTGCTAAGGTACGCCACACAGTAGAGGCATTTTAGAAGGTGTGGGAACCATGGATGGAATATGATACGTAGACTGGTTGCTGGGATTGATGCAGTTGTTGGGCTCTGAAGTTTATCTCTTGAAGTGATATATCTGCTGGATAGACCTTCTCTCTCTTTTCCTTTCCCGCTATCTTTCTTCCTTTTTTTTTTCTTTTTCGTCTCTTCTCTCTTTTTCTCCTCTCTTCTCTCCTTTTTGTCTTGTGTGCGTCTTCCCCTGTTCCTCTTGTTCGTGGTTAATGCACTAGGTTTCGCCGATAAGGCACAAAGTATATGTATGCTGACTAATGTATATTGGAAACTCCTGGTGTTGATATACAATAAAAATTATGTTTTCAAAATAAAAAAAATGCATTAAAATGTGTCTAAATAATAAAACAAAAGTCCTTTAAAAAACAAAATGAATAAAAAAGGTCCGTTACCATATAAAAATAATTAGGAATCAAAAGATTTGGGTACAAAAATACCAAAAATATGTTCAGTTTAATAAATAAATAAAACTTTGCTGAAAATGAAAATAAACGATTTAATATAAATAAAAACGAAAATGTTATTTTACATTGAATCCTGCGGGATTTGTTTCTTTTACCTGTCGAACTGAATCACCGGAGATCAGGGCATTTTCTCATGTATGCTGCAACAGTTCGTCCTCATCCAACAAATCCCATTGAAATGGGAAAGATCGATAGTCTGATGTAGTCGCACAAAGTCGTCTGAAGTCGTCCGATGGAAGTTGGCAGCAGTGGACGAGGGTTGAATCTCCTCTGTGATTAGTCGGATGACTACGGACGTCTTGATAGTCACACAAATACAGACCCAGTGGACGGCCAGCCTTATTGACCTTCAAAATAATGGCCATTCTTCACAACACACTTTTGGCAACGTTCATAAAGCTTCTGGAAACTGTCAGCAAAGACCTCTTTAGGAATTGATTGCAAAACCGCTGTGACACGTTCTTGGATTGCCGCCATGTCCACAAAACATGTGCCTTTCATGAAGCTCACCAGGTGGAGAAACAGAAAGCGGTCTGTAGGCGCCAGAGCAGGACAGTACAGTGGATGACCAAGAACAGGTACACTGAGCCAGGAATCGGCGCACACAGATCACACAATGTGCAGGCGCATTATCGTGCAGCAACAGCCACTGTCCAGTCCTGTGCAACACTGGTCGAACACGTCAGATGCGTCATAGCAACTGGTTCAAAACTTCCTCGTAGAATGTGGCGTTCTCGGTTTGACCTGCAGGAACAAATTCCATGTGGATGATGCCAACGTTGTCGAAGAAGGAGATCAACATTGACCTTGGACTTTTGCAAGCGACTCTTTTTGGTTCGCGGGGAAGATAATGACTGCCGTTCCATCGATTGCCACTTGGATTCCAGATCAAAGCGGTAACAGCAGGTCTCAACCCCTGGGAAGATGGATTTGCAGAAAGGATGGATCCTGGTCACACATGGTAATGAAATCTCCAGAGGTTTCCATCCGCTTTGCTTTCTGTTCGTCTGTCAGATTGTGCGGCACAAACCTGGAACAGCTCTTCCGCTTACCTAAACCTTTGTAGATGATCGTGCGAACTGTATCCTTGCTAATGTCCAATTCCTCCGCCATCGACCATAGAGTCAGTCACCGACCTCGTGCCAGCATGTCGCAATAGCTTGATCATGTCTGGGGTTCTGCTCGTCGATGGCCGCCCCGAACGTGGCTCATCCTCAGTCGTTTCCTTCCCGATGTAAACACATTTTCTACTCACGGCTTCCGTCCCGTACACTTGCATCAACATTTCATGCATCCCTATCACCGTTTTCCCCAATTTGTAGCAGAACTTGATGTTCACTCGTTCCATTGCACTGTGACCCTACCTTTCAAACGGACTATGTTCGACTGCCTGCATCGGGTTTACCCTGACGGTCTTGGTGGCGCCTCTTGACAGGTCTCTGGATAGACATGTTCATGACCGCACGCATCTGGCCCATGTTGCCGTCCAGAGATCGGACCATTCACCGAACTTTTTAGACACACCTCGTATATCAACCACATAGACAAAATAGCATAAGTAGGTATAACAAACCACAAAACAGCCTAAGGAACGTCGTCAGGCTCTTTTGTGGTTTTTTATACCCTCTTATGCTATTTGCTGCTTGTTGTTTGTCTGTGTGGTTGACGATATGAAGAGGTTTGAGACTCCATGACATTTGCCTTGGCTTTCATAATATTTATTTTTTTAAATAAGTTGCAAACCCAGCTCCGAGCTGCAGACAGGATCCTCCATTCAGACATAATGAGCTCTTTGGAACCTCCCAGCTTACACTGTGTGGATCAAACCTCTCCCTCATTAGCATGACATGATCAGAGCTCTAAATACCAGAGACAAACTCCACACTATTAAGTGTCTCCAGTAATCTACAGTGTTTGTGTTATGTGCCCACTACTGGAGACAAATGTATAGCTGGCATATGTCTTGTGTGTTTTGAACTTTACTGCAGTCCTTTAGAGAAGAGGAAAAGGCTTGCATTGTCTTCATCATCTTTCCAGCAGCAGAAAGCTCAGAGGGATCCTGGCTGCAGGTCAGAGCTGGCTTTGTGTCTTAAGATATAAATGATAATGTAAATATGTGATTATGTTTTGATGGACAAATATCATCAGGGGACTCCATAAAGATGGCTGCCGCAGAGAAAGCACAATCTGAAGCTGCTTTGTTCCCTGTGAGGCGTCTTCTGACTGTATCTACTCATATATAGAGCTCAGGATCCTCTAATTCCCCGTATACTCATATATAGAGCTCAGGATCCACTAATTCCCCATATACTCATATATAGAGCTCAGGATCCGCTAATTCCCCGTATACTCATATATAGAGCTCAGGATCCTCTAATTCCCGTATACTCATATATAGAGCTCAGGATCCGCTAATTCCCCGTATACTCATATATAGAGCTCAGGATCCACTAATTCCCCATATACTCATATATAGAGCTCAGGATCCGCTAATTCCCCGTATACTCATATATAGAGCTCAGGATCCTCTAATTCCCTGTATACTCATATATAGAGCTCAGGATCCGCTAACTCCCCGTATACTCATATATAGAGCTCAGGATCCGCTAATTCCCCGTATACTCATATATAGAGCTCAGGATCCGCTAATTCCCCGTATACTCATATATAGAGCTCAGGATCCTCTAATTCCCAGTATACTCATATATAGAGCTCAGGATCCTCTAATTCCCCGTATACTCATATATAGAGCTCAGGATCCGCTAATTCCCCGTATACTCATATATAGAGCTCAGGATCCGCTAATTCCCTGTATACTCATATATATAGAGCTCAGGATCCTCTAATTCCCCGTATACTCATATATAGAGCTCAGGATCCTCTAACTCCCTGTATACTCATATATAGAGCTCAGAATCCTCTAATTCCCCGTATACTCATATATAGAGCTCAGGATTCGCTAATTCCCCGTATACTCATATATAGAGCTCAGGATCCTCTAATTCCCCGTATACTCATATATAGAGCTCAGGATCCTCTAATTCCCCGTATACTCATATATAGAGCTCAGGATCCTCTAATTCCCCGTATACTCATATATAGAGCTCAGGATCCTCTAATTCCCCGTATACTCATATATAGAGCTCAGGATCCTCTAATTCCCCGTATACTCATATATAGAGCTCAGGATCCGCTAATTCCCCGTATACTCATATATAGAGCTCAGGATCCTCTAATTCCCCGTATACTCATATATAGAGCTCAGGATCCTCTAATTCCCCGTATACTCATATATAGAGCTCAGGATCCGCTAATTCCCCGTATACTCATATATAGAGCTCAGGATCCTCTAATTCCCCGTATACTCATATATAGAGCTCAGGATCCTCTAACTCCCCGTATACTCATATATAGAGCTCAGGATCCTCTAACTCCCCGTATACTCATATATAGAGCTCAGGATCCACTAATTCCCCGTATACTCATATATAGAGCTCAGGATCCGCTAACTCCCCGTATACTCATAAATAGAGCTCAGGATCCATTAATTCCCTGTATACTCATATATAGAGCAAAGGATCCACTAATTCCCCGTATACTCATATATAGAGCTCAGGATCCATTAATTCCCCGTATACTCATATATAGAGCTCAGGATCCTCTAATTCCCCGTATACTCATATATAGAGCTCAGGATCCTCTAATTCCCCGTATACTCATATATAGAGCTCAGGATCCGCTAATTCCCCGTATACTCATATATAGAGCTCAGGATCCGCTAATTCCTCGTATACTCATATATAGAGCTCAGGATCCTCTAATTCCCCGTATACTCCTATATAGAGCTCAGGATCCTCTAATTCCCCGTATACTCATATATAGAGCTCAGGATCCGCTAATTCCCCGTATACTCATATATAGAGCTCAGGATCCGCTAATTCCCCGTATACTCATATATAGAGCTCAGGATCCTCTAATTCCACGTATAATCACATATAGAGCTCAGGATCCTCTAATTCCCCGTATACTCATTGTGACGTTTGGGGACCCACAGAGCACGTGCACAATGTCTTTCACAAACAAAACAGTTTTATTCACCCTTTCAGGGCAGTCAAAAAGGCAACATAATAAGTACACGCTTTGGTTCAGCGAAATTAAAGCAAAGTCCTGATCTTCAGCACAAATAAACAGAGAAATAATAGTGGCTCACCAACGCTTTAAACCGTCCCAAACCTAGGGAATCCTTTCCCCAGTATGTAGAAGCCTCTCCAGCAAGGCACAGCACGTCTCCTGCTTTTGGAACACAAAAACACAGCTTCCACTGATTACTTTTCTTTTCCTAAACTCCCACAATCCTATCTGGGAGTTGCTGGCTTTAAAACTCTTCCTGGACAGGAAGATTAACCCTGTGGTTGCCCTTAAAGGGTCCACAACCCAAATAGGGGTGAAACATAATGTTCATCCAGGACCCAGCCCTGCCGACCTCTACATATCCCCCCCTCTGTCTCAACGCGGAGGTGTTTGAGGCAACAGTAGACAGCCCACAATGCATCCGGGACAGGGCATCAGCATTTTGGTGCTGTTTCCCAGGCCTGTGTTCCACCACAAAGTTAAACTCCTGGAGAGACAGGAACCACAACGCATTTTTAAGCTTCTCGAAGGCATCTTCAGCATTGGCATTCCATTGAATCATCACTGACTTCCTACCTTTCGTCAGGTCAGTCAGTGGTGCAGCAATAGAGGCAAAATTGGGGACAAACAGCCGGTAATACCCCACTATACGCAGAAAAGCACGAACCTGCTTTTTCGTGAGGGGGCGTGGCCAGTTCTGGATAGCCTCTACTTTGTTAAATTGTGGCTTTACCAGACCCCTGCCTACGACATATCCCAGGTACTTAGCTTCCTCCATCCCTACCGCACTATTCTCAGGGTTAACAGTAAAGCCTGCTTTTCTCAAACCGTCCAAAACCGTCTGAACCCGGGGAAGATGGGACTCCCAATCTGGACTGAAGATGACAATGTCATCCAGGTAGACCGATGTATATCTCAGGTAGGGGCGGAGCACCCTATCCATCGCTCGTTGGAAGGTGGCCGGGGCTGAGTGTAACCCAAAAGGCATCCGCTTATAATGAAAATGACCCTCTGGAGTGGAAAAAGCAGTCTTTTCCCTGGCTTCCTTAGTCAGGGGTATCTGCCAGTATCCCTTAGTAAGGTCCAGGGTGGTGATATAACGGGCTGGACCCAATTTCTCTATTAATTCATCCACCCTTGGCATGGGATACGCGTCAAATTTTGACACCTCGTTAAGTTTCCTGAAGTCATTGCAGAATCGCAGAGTGCCGTTGGGCTTCGGTACCAACACGATGGGGCTCGACCATTCACTCTGTGACTCCTCAATGACATCAAGCTGAAGCATTTTTTTAACCTCTTCAGAAACAGCCTTTCTATGGGCTTCTGGATGCGGTACGGCTTTACCCGAACCTTTACATGGGGTTTCGTCACAATATCGTGTTTAATCCCGGTCGCGTGTCCCGGTAGTCCTGAAAACATGCCTTTGTTTCTTTGCAGAAACTCCTTAACTTCTTGGGTTTGGGGTTTGGACAGGGTGGCAGCAATGTGTACTGCGTCAACACCATCAGACTCTATACCCACCCCAACCATGGCGGACACCTCTCGGTCTCTCCAGGGTTTTAACAAATTTATGTGGTAGATCTGGTATGGTTTTCTTTTCCCAGGCTGATGCACTCGGTAGTTTACGTCCCCTACTTTTTCAACCACCTCATATGGTCCCTGCCACTTGGCTAGGAACCGACTTTCCACCGTGGGTATAAGTACTACTACCCGGTCCCCAACCTGAAATTGCCGCAGCTTGGCTGACCGGTTGTACACCCTTTTCTGGGCCTCCTGAGCCTTCTGCAAATGTTCCTGTACCAAAGGCATCACCTTAGAAATTCTCTCTCTCATCTGAGAGATATGTTCAATGAGCGATTTGTGTGGAGAGGACTCACTTTCCCATGTCTCCTTAACCAAATCTAGCAATCCCCGGGGTCTGCGGCCATACACCAACTCAAAAGGTGAGAACCCCGTGGAGGCCTGAGGAACCTCTCGAATAGCAAACAGCAGTGCGGGAAGCAAATGATCCCAGTCTCTTCCATCTCTCTGCACAACCCTTTTAAGCATCATTTTCAGAGTCTTGTTGAATCTTTCTACTAGACATCTGTCTGAGGGTGATAAACAGATGTTCGCAACTGCTTGATTTGGAACAACTTGCACACATCTGCCATCACCCGGGACATAAATGGGGTCCCCTGGTCCGTCAAAATTTCCCTTGGCAGGCCAGTTCTCGAAAACATAAAAAACAACTCCCGTGCAATGGCCTTTGATGTAGGGTTTCTTAAAGGAACCGCCTCTGGATACCTTGTGGCATAATCAAGAACCACCAGGATATATCGGTGTCCCCGAGCAGACTTCTCTAAGGGACCCACTATATCCATAGCGATGCGCTCAAAGGGCACCTCAATTATTGGCAGAGGCACCAAGGGGTTCCTATAAGGTTGTGCTGGGGCAGTTAACTGGCAAACAGGGCAGGAGGAACAGTACCTCTTAACTGCGGCACCGATCCCTGGCCAGTAAAACCGGTCCGTTATCCGGGCCTCGGTTTTCTCCGCTCCCAGGTGACCACCTAGAGCATCATTGTGAGCCAGATCCAGCACCATTCTCTGGTAGGGCTGGGGTACTAGTAATTGTTCCACAATTTCTCCCCGAATTTCTGATACCCGGTAGAACAGATCATTATTGACCGCAAAGTGAGGAAATCTTTTCTCTGCATCTGGTGCTTGAGGTACCCCACTGACAACAGTTACCTGTTCGCGAGCATTTATCAACATTGGGTCACCCATTTGAGCCCTGCCAAATGCACCTCTGGACACATCTAAGTCAGGGTGTACTGGATAAGAAGAACCCTCCCCCTCATCCACCCCAAGTGTAATATCTACAGGGGATAATTCCTCTTCATCCTCTCCTACCATAACCGGCACGGGAGAGGATTCCCCTTCCTTGGGTGTCAACTCAGGTTGAGGAGCTAGGACACTCACATCAGTTACAACATTCTCATTTTGAACACATTTGAGCAACTCCTCATCAACAGTGTCCACAGTCATGTTTGGTGGGGGTGACCCTGAATTGTTCCCCAGTTCGATGGGCAGTTCAGTTTGTGCCGAGCACCACAGTTCAGCAAACAAGGGTCAGTCCCGTCCCACAATCACATCATGTATCAGAGTACTCACCACCCCGACCTCTTGGGTGACCGAAGTATTCCTGGCGGAAATGGTGACAGGGATCAGCGGATACTCCTGGGTATCCCCATGGATACAGACAACCCGGAGGGTTCTTTGTACTGGACCGAGCCTTCCGACTACCCGGGCATGCACCAGGGTGACCATACTCCCAGAGTCCAGGAGAGCTTTGGCTGGGCGGTGATTCACTCACACAGTACATTCAAACTGACCCCCCTAGGTCAAGGTGGGTAGTGCACGTTGTGAGGGTGTAGAAAGACACTCTCCGAGCGGATCCACACTCCATGGGCTCCTCCTGTAGCGGACACTGCGCCCGGGTATGGCCCCAGGCGCGACACCTCCAACACTGTATATCGCCAGCAGTTCGGGTAGCGACAGGCCTCTGCAGAACCGAGGAAGATGATTTTGGGGTGCTGGTTCCCGGTCCAGTGACGCTTCCCTCCGAGGAACTGACGCAGGCCTCACAGGCGGTGGCAAGACTGGTCCTCGACGACTGGTTGGTCTGAGCAGGTCCTCCACCACGGTGTATCTCTCCACCATCTCGACTTCCAGTGCTGCAGTCTTGGGGTCCCCATGGCTGACCCAGCGCTGTAGATCCTTTGGTAGAGGCCTCAGGTAGTGGTCCATCACAACCCTTTCGACCATTTGCTCTCTAGTCAGGGTCTCTGGCTGCAACCACTTTTTAACCAGCTGTCCTAAGTCATGCATCTGGGACTGGGGTGGCTGGTCAGGGCAGTACTTCCAGCAGTGAACACGTTGAGCCCGGACAGCAACAGTTACCCCAAGGCGGGCCAGAACCTCAGCTTTCAGCCGGTCATAATTCTTTGCATCTTCTAGGGGCAGGTCAAAATATGCCTTTTGAGGGTCTCCTGTCAGAAACGGGGCAATGAGACCGGCCCATTGGTCTTGGGGCCACCCCTCTCTCTCAGCAGTCCTTTCAAACGTGGTGAGAAATGCTTCCACATCATCACTGGCAGACAGCTTTTGGAGGAAATGACTGGCCCTTATGGAGACATGGTTACCAGTAGTGACCACTGCTTGATCACGTCCAGGTGCAAGTTGCTGCATGGCCTCCTGCAGGGCATTGATCTGCGTCTGTGTGGCTACCTGCTGTGCTGCAAGTTGTGCAGCCAGCAAATGGGTGCTTTCTTGTTGGGCAGCAACAGCCTGTGCCAGGGCTTGTTGCTGCTGAGCCATCGCCTCTTCATGGCGAGTCTGGGCCAGCACATTGACAAAGACCATCTGCTTAACGAGCTCCTCCATAGCTGTAGACTTCAGTGCAGCCTTAGCCCAGGACATGCAATCAGAACACGGTCCTTTTTAAAATGTCAGTTTTTTTTTTTCACAAAAATTCCTCTTGCTTGGCGTGTGAGGGGTAGCAAATTGCCCGCATTCGAAACACCAGTTGTGATGTTTGGGGGCCCACAGACCACGTGCACAATGTCTTTCACAAACAAAACAGTTTTATTCACCCTTTCAGGGCAGTCAAAAAGGCAACATAATAAGTACACGCTTTGGTTCAGCGAAATTAAAGCAAAGTCCTGATCTTCAGCACAAATAAACAGAGAAATAATAGTGGCTCACCAACGCTTTAAACAGTCCCAAACCTAGGGAATCCTTTCCCCAGTATGTAGAAGCCTCTCCAGCAAGGCACAGCACGTCTCCTGCTTTTGGAACACAAACACACAGCTACCACTGATTACTTTTCTTTTCCTAAACTCCCACAATCCTATCTGGGAGTTGCTGGCTTTAAAACTCTTCCTGGACAGGAAGATTAACCCTGTGGTTGCCCTTAAAGGGTCCACAACCCAAATAGGGGTGAAATATATTGTCCATCCAGGACCCAGCCCTGCCGACCTCTACATCATATATAGAGCTCAGGATCCGCTAATTCCCTGTATACTCATATATAGAGCTCAGGATCCTCTAATTCCCCGTATACTCATATATAGAGCTCAGGATCCTCTAATTCCCTGTATACTCATATATAGAGCTCAGGATCCTCTAATTCCCCGTATACTCATATATAGAGCTCAGGATCCACTAATTCCCGTATACTCATATATAGAGCTCAGGATCCGCTAACACCCCATATACTCATATATAGAGCTCAGGATCCTCTAATTCCCCGTATACTCATATATAGAGCTCAGGATCCTCTAATTCCCCGTATACTCATATATAAAGCTCAGGATCCGCTAATTCCTCGTATACTCATATACAGAGCTCAGGATCCTCTAATTCCCTGTATACTCATATATAGAGTTCAGGATCCTCTAATTCCCCGTATACTCATATATAGAGCTCAGGATCCTCTAATTCCCCGTATACTCATATATAGCGCTCAGGATCCTCTAATTCCCCGTATACTCATATATAGAGCTCAGGATCCTCTAATTCCCTGTATACTCATATATAGAGCTCAGGATTCATTAATTCCCTGTATACTCATATATAGAGCTCAGGATCCGCTAATTCCTCGTATACTCATATATAGAGCTCAGGATCCGCTAATTCCTCATATACTCATATATAGAGCTCAGGATCCGCTATATTCCCGTATACTCATATATAGAGCTCAGGATCCGCTAATTCCCGTATACTCATATATAGAGCTCAGGATCCTCTAATTCCCCGTATACTCATATATAGAGCTCAGGATCCTCTAATTCCTCGTATACTCATATATAGAGCTCAGGATCCACTAATTCCCCGTATACTCATATATAGAGCTCAGGATCCTCTAATTCCCCGTATACTCATATATAGAGCTCAGGATCCTCTAATTCCCCGTATACTCATATATAGAGCTCAGGATCCTCTAATTCCCCGTGTACTCATATATAGAGCTCAGGATCCTCTAATTCCCCGTATACTCATATATAGAGCTCAGGATCCTCTAATTCCCCGTATACTCATATATAGAGCTCAGGATCCTCTAATTCCCCGTATACTCATATATAGAGCTCAGGATCCTCTAATTCCCCGTATACTCATATATAGAGCTCAGGATCCTCTAATTCCCCGTATACTCATATATTTTATTTATAAAGTATTTTACCAGGAAGGATACATTGAGATTTCTCTCGTTTTCAAGTATGTCCTGGGTTCAAGAACATTAAAATGTTACAGTTGTTACAGAAATACAAAGTTATACAATGCAAGATATTAAAACAACAAAAAAACTCCACAAATATACAGATTAACAGAAAATAAATATGTAGGAAATATAGTCACTGTGTTACATGTTTACAGGTGCATTCTGTATATAGTCACTGTGCTACATGTTTACAGGTGCATTCTGTATATAGTCACTGTGTTACATGTTTACAGGTGCATTCTGTATATAGTCACTGTGTTACATGTTTACAGGTGCATTCTGTATATAGTCACTGTGTTACATGTTTACAGGTGCATTCTGTATATAGTCACTGTGTTACATGTTTACAGATGCATTCTGTATTGAGGTATGTTAGTAAGGAGCTTTTGAGTGACTTAAGACTGGGGGAAGATTTGATGGTGTCTGGGAGGTTATTCCATAATTGCGGTGCTCTGTAGGAAAATGAGGATCGAGCCACTGTCTTTTTGTATTGTGGTATTGCAAGTAAGGTGCAGGTCCTGGATCGGAGGTTATAGGATGAGGGAGCTGCTGGGGGAAGCAGTCTGTTCAGGTAGGGTGGCAGCTTCCCAGAAATGCTCTTAAACACCAGGCTGGAAAGGTGAAGGGTGCGTCTAGATTCCAGCGACAGACAGTTTAGCTCTTTTAACATGTCACAATGGTGGGTCATGTAGTTACATTGTAGCACAAAGCGACAGAATGAGTTATACAATGTAGTAAGTTTATGAAGGTGTGTTTGCGGGGCGGCTGCATACACTACATCTCCGTATTCAATAGCCAGCATAAGCATTTGTTGTACAATCTGCTTTCTTACCGCGGGACTCAGGCAGGATTTGTTTCTGTACAGGGTACCTAGTTTGGGGTAAAGTTTGGATGAGAGTTTTTCGATGTGGGGCCAAAGCATAGATTTGGGTCTAACCACATACCTAGATATTTGAGAGAAGTGACTGGGGTCAGCGTGCCATTTGATTTTGTCCCCACACATAGATGGGGATTTAGCAATTTGTGTAGTTTAGGTTTTGTTCCAAAGAGCATCGTTACCGTTTTGTCAGTATTTTAAAAAAAGGTTGTTGTGTTTGATCCACTTTTCTACCTCTGTGAATTGTTCTTGCAGCGCGGCCTCCAGCTGTGGGAGATTTGGTTTGCTGGTATAGATTACAGTGTCGTCTGCGTACATATGTACAGTTGAGGCTTTGCAGACGTTGGGCAGATCATTTATGAATATTGTGAATAGCAGGGGGCCGAGTATTGAGCCTTGAGGTACACCGCACGTGACTGGGAGCGGGAGGGAAGTGCTGTCAGAAACGTACACATATTGCGACCGATCAGATACATATGATTGAAACCGGGTCAGCATGTGATCACCAATACTAGAGTCTTTTAGTTTTTTTAACACAATGCCATGGTCTACGGTGTCAAAGGCCTTGGCAAAATCAAGGAAGATGGCTCCAGTTAGGTTTCCTTGTTCCATGCCAGCCTGGATATCATTACAGACTTTTAAAAGGGCGGTTGTAGTTGAGTGATTTGGACGAAAGCCGGATTGATCCGGGGTTAAGTAGTTCCAATAGATAATAATCCCGTAATTGTGTGTAGACGCATTTTTCTGAAAATTTTTGACATTAATGGGAGGAACGATATCGGACGGTAGTTGGATACCAAAGTACTGTCACCACTTTTATGGATAGGTACCACTCTCGCAGTCTTCCAGAGTTTGGGTATATATCCAGTCGCCAGTGATTCACTGATTAGGGTTGCGACAGGTTTTGCAGTTGCCAGTGCACTGATTTTCAGCAGCATTGCTGGTATTTGATCAGGTCCAGACTGGTATTTCATTTTTTGGTTACAGAGAAGTTTAGTAACGACACTGACAGGCACTGGTCTAAAACTGAATTCCTGTCTGATACAGGGTCTTTGCACAGTTGGAGGGGCCTGACCTTCATGTGGCCTTCCTGATTGCATGTAATTTCCTATCTTAGCAATCAGGGTGGTGGCGCATCCAACAAAATAACCATTAAAGGCATTTGCTACATCTAGGGGGTGTTGCAGGGTTTGGTTGTTTACTTTGACAGCAGCCGGCTGGGAGTGGACTGGGGGTGCTTGTATGTTACTTAGGTTTTCCAAAAGTTTCTAGGGTTTGATGTTATTGTTTAGATTTTCATTGAAGTAATGGGCTTTCGCCATTTTTGTTTGTTTTTTCTGCATGCATTCTGTCATTTTCGGTATTCATAGTGATCGTTCATGAAACCTGTAGTCTTGAAATTTGACCACAGTGAATCTTTAAGATGGTATAATAGTGTAAGATCAGCTGTAACCCAGGGGAGATGGGTCCCTCTTACTCGCACTTTACGCAGCGGGGCATGGGAATTCCAGACTTGCAGGAGCTCGGACTGAAAGTATGCAATTGCACAGTCTAGGTCTGGGATTAGGTTTAGTCATATATATAGCTCAGGATCCACTAATACCTCGTATACTCATATATAAAGCTCAGGATCCGTTAATTCCACTAACATAAGGGAAGGCAAACCGGTCAGAAGAGAGGTGACTGGTTTGATATATTTTGGCCATCTTTAATTAATTTTGTCAAATCTATGAAGTCCTGTATATTTACACAGTCTCCAACATTCATTTCTCTTCTCTGTCATGACTTCAGGTGTTGTGTCTGTGTTGGTCACTGACTTCACAAAGTCCCGGAGAGTTTGGATAAAACAAGTCTCCGCGTGACGCCAGATAATAACCGAAATGAAGGAGGAGGTGATGGAGAGCTTCCCGGGTCACATGTCAGAGATGAAGGAGGAGGTGATGGAGAGGTTTCCGGGTCACATGTCAGAGATGGAGGAGATGATGGAGAGGTTCCCGGGTCACATGTCAGAGACGGAGGAGCGGCTGAACATACAGGTAAGGCAGACATTGACCCAGACAATGCAATGTCTCTTATCTCCTCCCTTCTTCCTCCAGTGATGGGGGAGGGGAAGCTTGAATGAGTTACACGGGGGGAGACGCCAGATTGCCAGGGAAAGCAGGAAATCTTCCTCATGGTATATGTGAGTTTGTGCTGATAAATAATGGCGTCACATTAATGAGGTCATTTGCTGTTTAGGCTGAATGTGAGTTTGAGGACGTGGTCGTTTACTTCTCCCAGGAGGAGTGGGACTGTTTAAAGGAAGAAGAGAAGGAGCTTTACAGGGATGTGATGATGGAGAATTACCAGACCCTATGCTCTCTGGGTAAGAAAGTCTCCCCCTCCTTCACAGGCAGCTTCAACCAAAACATCTTCTATTGCTGTTGGATCGTAAGATCTTTCTGGACATTTTGTCTTCACACACACACAGGACGGATCAATGGCATTCCTGCACTTATATCCGTTATGGAAAGAGGGGAGGAGCCGTGTGTCAGGAGGCGCCGGAAGATGGAGAGAGGGGAGGAGCCGTGTGTCAGGAGGCGCCGGGAGATGGAGAGAGGGGAGGAGCTGTGTGTCGGGGGTTACAGGAAATGGAAGATGGGGAATTCGGTGAATATCAGCTTCTTGGGGAAGCAAGAATCGTGTTCAGGTATGTTTGGGGTGGATTGAAGAAGGAAGTCATTGTTAATATTCACTAATTACAGCAGGTCTGTATCGATTTCCCCCAATCTAACGTGTCTCTTCTCTGTTGTTAATTAATAAATGTTAATTTTATTCGATGAGCATTTTTTTTAGCAGAATTTTCCCTCGTGCTTGTTCTCAGTAAAAACATTGGATTCACCCTCTTTCGTCATATCACTCAAATCCCATCCTTTTGAATTTGTTGAAGACACTGTATTTGTGGAGGTCTGGACGTCCACCAGGTAATGTTATGTGATTGAATGCGTGGAGGAACGCATTACTGTTTACAAACCTGATACAAAGCCTCAGGCTGAACCACGGATGTCGTGGCCAATGTTCTGGTTGAGTTGTAGGAGGTTGCAGTTTCTTCCTGAATATGGTGTTGATGTTGCCGTTTGACCCAATGCTCGAACTCCAATGGTTTTTCCTTTTTTAGAAAATGTCCCTGAAAGAGGATGAGCACCTGGTCTGAATGAAGCAAGTTTTTGTATATAAATATGGCCGGCATGTTCCACATCCCTAGTGTTGAATCTGGCCTGCAACGATATGGGCTTAACGATGGAAGGGGGAATCACAACTGCTTTATCCTGGGGGAAAGGCTCTGAGTGCAAAGGCTCTACTATAATGGACCTCCTCAATGGAGCAACAGACAATATAGAATGTATTACAAAGGGCGTTAAAATCCCAGGGTAAAACCCCATCATGCTCAGAGCATTCCCTTAGAAAACAGAGACTGTGATATTCCCACTGGACACGGGATCAGTGCTTCGTGTTTTCTTTATTTTGCAGTATACACCACATAACAGGAAAATAAAACAAAAGTTAAATTAAAAGCCTACTCCTTATGCAGAGCTTAACTAAACCTTCAGTATTCCTGACTATACTATTAGGCGGCTAAGCCGCTTACCAATAAGCAAAACCAAAATGTAATCTCCTTTGGCTTCTGGATTTAGCTTCCCTTTCCTGCTGCACCCAGTACCAAGACAGCCCTCTCAGAGGGAACCACATCTCCTGTAAGGACAGGGCCGTCTTAATCAGGCATCAAATGTGAGTTAACCATATAGGGGGATAAGGGAGTCCTACATCTGCCTGCTGATAACCCTATGGTCCACCACCCTGCCCCTAATCACACTGTCACAGGACATATTCCTAAAGTTTATTCATCTTGCTAAAATCACTACAAGATTAAAGTGAAAATTATGAAATTATCATAAAACCAGATGATAGGGAGTGGTCGTCTTATTTTATCTATGAACTAAGATGATGACTATCAGTCATCCTTTCAGAGGAATACCCAAAACTCTGCGCTTCTAAATGCCAACGCAAACACACATAGATTTGGTCTAGGACCAGACGGGTTTTATTCCCATCTGGCAGGCGTTTTAAAATACCCGACGGGCTTCCAACTTATTATGGTTTGTGACTTCTACATTTGTAATCTAGAATAATCATTGGATTTGGCTTTTCGTGTTTCCTTTTTTAATAATCTTAACCCGTTCTCCGTGTAATTAATTTCTTCCAGATGACTTCCTGTACGGAAATGATCCTGAAGAACATCCCAATGAGGGAAATTCCCTAATGACCTGGGATAATGTGTTTGGGTCAAAGACGTCTGTAGAGGATGGATCTCCTGTAGTTTGCCTGATGCCTACAGACCTGAAAATAAAAACCATTGATGAAACCTCATCTTCAAGCTCTGATTTTGGGGAGTTATTTGGCCCTAAATCTCATGGACAGGAAACTCGTACAGTAAAGAAGCCTGTCAGCAGTAAACCATCTGCTGTTGCACGTCCAAGAAGTCACATAAAAGTCATGCCTTTCACATGTTCTATATGTGGGAAAGGCTGTATGAATGGGGGGATTCTTCGTGCGCACATGAGAAGTCACTTGGAGGTGGAGCCCAATAAGTGCTCTGTGTGTGGGAAGTGTTTTAACTCTAGAGCAAACCTTAAAGCTCATGAGAAGATTCACATAAAGAGACCTTTTCCATGTTCTGAATGTGGGAAAAGCTTTATAGACAGAGAAGCTTGCGATGCTCACATGAGAAGTCACTCGGACGAGAAGCCCAATAAGTGCTCTGTATGCGGGAAATGTTTTAAATCCAAATCAAATCTTAAAGTACATGAGAGGATTCACATAGAGAGGCCTTTTTCATGCTCTGAATGTGGCAAAAACTTTATAGATAGAGAAGCTCTTGATGTTCATGTGAGAAGTCATTCGGAGGTGCAGCAAAATAAATGTTCTGTATGCGGAAAATGTTTTAAATCTAGATCATATCTTAATATGCATCAGAAGACTCACACGGGAGAGAACCCTTATCTTTGTTCTGAATGTGGAAAATATTTTATGAAAAACTCAGCTCTTGTTGCACATAAGAGAATTCACACAGGAGAGAAGCCATATTCATGTTCTGAATGTGGGAAACAGTTTCGGCTTAGAGCGAATGTTGTTGAACATCAGAGGACCCACACAAGAGAGAAACCTTTTCCTTGCTCTATATGTGGAAAATGTTTTAAATCTAAAGCATATCTTAAAGCACATCACAAGATTCACAGAGGAGAGACACCGTTTTTATGTATTGATTGTGGGAAATGCTTTATCCGCAAGTCACAGCTTCTTGATCATCAGAGAACCCACACGGGAGAGAAGCCTTTCTCTTGTTCTGAATGTGGGAAATGTTTTCGCACTAATTTATCTCTTGTTGCACATATGAAAATTCATTTAGAAGGGCAGACAAATATGTGTTCGAAATGTGGGAAACGTTTTACCTCAATCTCGAGCCTTCGTAGACATCAGATAATTCACACAGGAGACTATCCGTTTACATGTTCTGATTGTGGTAAATGTTTCACCTGCAGCTCAAGCCTTCGTAGACATCAGATGACTCACACAGGAAATTATCCTTTTACTTGTTCAAAATGTGGTAAATGTTTTAGTTGCCATTCAGAACTGGTCAAGCATCAGACAGCTCACATAGAACAGAAACCTTTTTTATGTTCAGAATGTGGGAAATCTTTTGGCCTTAAATCAAGTCTGATTGCACATCAGAGAATTCACACAGGAGAGAAGCCCTTTTCATGTTCTGAATGTGGGAAAGGTTTTATCCGTGCCTCAGCTCTTTTTGCACACAAGAGAACGCACACAGGTGTAAGTCAAAATTCGTGTTCTGAATGTGGAAAACGTTTTCGTTTTAAATGTGAACTGGTCGTGCATCAGAGAACTCACACTGGAGAGAAGCCTTTTTTCTGCTCTGAATGTGGGAAGTGGTTTAGCCGCCGTATCACTCTCATTGAACATCAGAGAAATCACACAGGAGAGAAGCCTTTTGTATGTTCTGAATGCGGGAAAAGTTTTACCCGCTGCTCTTCTCTTATTGTACATAAGAGGACTCACACAGGTGCGAGGCCACATTTGTGTTCTGAATGCGGAAAATGTTTTAGCAGTAACTTTACTCTTCTTTCTCATCAGAGAACTCACACAAGAGAGAAGCCTTATACCTGTTCTGTGTGTGGGAAATGTTTCAGCTATAGATCATCTTTTCTTGCACATCAGAGAATTCACAAAAGAAAAAAGCCGTATCCATGTCCTGACTGTTGGAAACATTTTGAAACTAACAAGAGCCTTCGCAGACATCAGAAAAGTCACATTGCAGAGTAGACTCCTGCAGCGCTTTATAATAAGGAGCGGGAACTAAACAAACAAAATTACAAACAGGCTTATGAACCAGAGACAGGAGGTGCAGAGGACCTGATCAGCTGAGTTTGCATGGAAGGAACCTCTTTGCATGTTTTGAATGTGGAAATATTTTAGTCTCAGAAATAAACCTGTCTACACATTACCGAGCTCTCACGAGTGAATTATTTTTCATGTTATAAATGTGGGAATAGGTCCAGCTGTTTCTGGAGTCGTTTTATGCATCAGAGAAAGCTTTTTCACGTTATCAGTGTGGAAAATGTTTTGTCCACATCAGAGAAATCATAAAAGTGTTTGTATATACATTCCTGTGGTATTCTGGGACGGATGCCTTCGCTTACTCTGCAGGACAGGAGACCGATGAACACATGTAGATCAGGGGTAGAGAGATGTTCAGGGTGTTGGGCCAAAGAGCTGTAAAGTAGGCAGAGTCTATGGCAAACAGGAGGTCAATGCAGGCGACAAAGGAGCGAGAGCGGCAGATGTCTGGTTACAGATAATCCAAGGTATAAACTGGGTGATGTGCGCAGAGGAGCCCAACGCATGAGGATCTGAGTCAGCTGCCGCTTATGCTGCGTTTTTTTCTTTGAAGTAATTGCATGTAAAAATCTAATTAGGTTATTAATCTCCAGGTTCCATTGATTGGATTTTTCCCATGATGCATCATTTACGAAAAGCGTTGTGTATTTTGTTTTTTTAAAGCAACAATATTTACCAGTTAACGAGGTGTAGGAGGGAATCGTAGATAATGTAGCAGGGGGTGTATTGTGTTCTCCAGGCTATCAGAGATAAGAGCTGGCAGCTGAATGAGGGATCTTAAAAGTCTTCTAATCTCCCCCGGTGATGTCCTTTGAATACATCCCACACAATACAATGATGTGAGTCGGTGACTGACCCATTCACTCCATTCTATGACCAAAACCACACAGTGAGGAGCAAGTGATGGAAAGATACAAAATATCACACAATGGATGCACGCAGTGACACATATAGAGGGAAATAGCACCCAGTGTTTTGGAAATTAATCTACTATCAATTCCCTAATGTAGTTTGATCTGCTGTACTTACAAGCAGCTCTGCCATCCCTGATATACATACCTGAACCCGCGCAGTAAAGAGACACAGACACCATCACGTTGTTTCTACCTGGAGTTCATCTGACCACCTCAGCCAAGAGCCAAGTCCAAAGTGTGCTCAGTCCCAAGTGCGCTCCTGGCTCATGGTCAGCCTCATTTATTACACAATAGGACAACGCCCAGTGGCTGGCTGTATAACAGAAAAACAAGTTTGTCCAGTAAATACATTTACATATCAAAAGGACAGAGGTGTGGACTAGAATGTCAGACCGGCCCCCTGAGGTGTGGCTTGGTTTTAAAACCACATTCAAATCCAACACACACATCCTAGACTATAATGTCCACATACTAAAATTTCCACAACAGTCCCTCCTCTTTGTCATTTGCTCCCCAGTGTCCCTCGATGAATCTCGATCTTCCTTGGAAAGAAACAGTTCCTCTTGAAAAGTTCTGAATGCAAAAAGCCAAACACATGATAGAAAACAACAGACAGTCCATCTTGACACGCCGAATCTTAAAGCAAGTGTTAAAACAAATCTTGACACGTGGATCATAAAGCAAAAACAAATCTTGACACGTGGATCATAAAGCAAAAACAAATCTTGACACGTGGATAGTAAATCTAAAACCAAATCTTGACACGCCGATTTTTTTTGGCAAATCTTAACACGTAGAACTTGACACGTAGAATCTCCTTTAGGGGAGGTGACTCAAAGGGAGGACATGAGGTGGTGGGTTGCGTCGATCGTTGGTCGGTCTATAATCCTCTGTATCCGGTCCATGGGTTGGTCCTCTGGGCGTCTCATCTGTTCGGGCTTCGGTAACTCGCTCGATTAGACATCAGGAACATCTCACTCCGGCATATAGAAGGAATAGAGACAGAAACACCATAAGTATTTATACTCCCATTACCTTTAGCCAGGATCCAATGGAAAACAAGAAATCCCCGAAGCTTCCCAAAGCTTTAAAAAATATTCCAACCCTCACTAGCTATAGCTCCGCTTCTGCCCTGCTCCCATCAGTGTGGACCTGACCCTTGTAAATCCCCCCTTTGGAAGCTCTACTGTGATTGTTCCTTGGTGATCTCCCTCACTACAACACCGCACAAGAATTTAAACAAGCGAACGACAGGAGCCAGAGTTACTATTACAAATGTCTCCTTGTGGCCCTTGCTAGTCTTAGGTACATTTCCCTCGCTAATACCTAAACTAAACAAATAAAGAAAATGATACTCTTCACTCTTTGACGTATTTGAGAAACTTCTTGCAATGACCGGCGTGGATCCAGTTGTCTCGTCCCTCGAACTTCAGGGAGGTTGGCGTCGTCTGCAGCACCTGGAATGGCCCACGATATCTCGCCTCTAGTCCCATCCTCGGATGTTTCTTTAGAATGAACACTGGTTATTGAGTTTGGGTCTGGGAGAGACTCCCGGACCTGGTGGACTTTTTTGGAGCTCATCAAGGAAAAGCAATCATGATGGTCCTCAAAGTGTTTCCCTACTAGGTTGGAAAATTGAGAGGTTGAGAGGTTAGAATGGTTAGTAAAAGTTGGAAAATTTACTTTTTTTTTTCACACCATTATCTCCCCCCTTCTCTTCCTCCTTCATAACAGGAAGAAGAGACGCTGTGTTCAAAAATGGTGCATCGTCTTAGAGTCAGTTTAGTGGGTGTTAGAGCCACTTAATGTCTTTACTCTCTGGGTGATTAATGTCGGGTACCCGGAGAGATACAATGTCCTAAAAAGATAACCTTTTCCTTGCAAAACTGTACTTTCTCCTTGTTAGCCTTATTACCTGTGGGCACCAGATGGTTAAGAAATGATACAGTATGCCGATAACAAACCTCCCGTGTGGGACATCAAAGTACCAAGTCATCCACATACCACCCCTGGATCGATTGGGGCCCACTAATCTAACACGATCTTCAGCTTGCAACTGTATTCCGAGGGACTAGTCACCGACCCCTGATGAAGACATGTCCATGTTAGGTGTTAACCTTGGAATGTAAAAACACAAAAAAACTGGAGAGAGCAAAGTTAGTTACATTGGTGACAACAGAAACATCAGAGGAAACTACAACAGATCCAGTGTTAGTGGATCCAGCCTGCCTTAGCCCAGTAAGAGCCTCTTCCGCTCCCATCATTGGATTACCAATCGCGGCTATCCCCTCTGGCCAGGTGTACATAATGCAGTTCTTCCGGATTGAAACCGCCTTCTGTATACCCTGTCAGTTTACCTTAAAAGACTTCTGAAGCTACATCTGAGCTACACCTAAGGTCTTTGTCGTCCAGAGTCTGGGTTTAAACTCAGTTATGAATTTCTCCCATCTCCAGGCGTCAAATGTCCCCTCCAGAGGGATACCCCAAGCGGTACCCTTGGACCATCTATGCCATTCTTTAAATGGGGTTTCATGGCCTTCGCCCCAAACCTAGGATTTTCGTGTGCTGCGCAGCCGTCTGACTGTGGAAAGCCTCGCTTTCCTTCCCTTGCATGGACGGCACATTGCCCATGGCGATTCGAATCGGCTTATCGTCTTACCCCTGCGTCCAGGGAAACCCTGCACCAATTTAGGAGAGCACCGTCTGGTGTCGGTTCTTTTACGGTGGATTGTCAGACTATATCCACTATAGTCTCCCAACTAGAGACCCTAACCGAGGCAACGTGTAACTCTATGGCTTGTTGTCCCAACAGGTTTGGTACAGAACTATGCCCCAAATGATTAGTCAACAACCAGATTACCCCCCTTGAATTATGTCTCTACCCCTCACAGTGTATGCATACACAAACGTATACGCTGTACGCCCGTACACTGCGTCGCCAGACTAAACCGCACAGCTCAATGACTATCCTCTTTCTCTACAGAACAATGTGGCTTCTCTCAGTATACATTTGTTAAATGGGGATAGCCTTCTGCTGTCTATTTCCTAGTTGTACGATGTCTCAGTACAGTACATGAATCACTGTCACCAAATGAAAAAACTTCTCAAAAAAAACCTAACAGTCTGAACTTAAAATCGAAATGACCTACTTGCTGCGCAAAGCAACTCTAAACCAATAAAAGCGTGTTATTCTCGCTTGCAAAATCCGCTTTGACGTAGTAAATATAAAAAGAAAGTTTTAAAACCAAATCCTTTCTTTTTCTACTGCAAAACCAACCGTAATGCGATAATATGCAAAACGCAGCAAAGTTCTAAAACGCAAAACAGTAACATGAAAAAAACACAACTGAAGTACACTCTCTACCAAAACTTCAGTTACAGGACGTCTTGCTATATACATTGAGATTCAGTAAAAAGTAACTTTTAACTTAAAACCAAACCTCAATGCAAACACCAAGAACAAAACAAAAAACCCTTAGAACAAACAATTGTATAGGACTGAATTAACACATCAATGCCTGAAACAGTCCAGTCCCCAGCCACCTTTATATTACCATAGAAACAGGATTTAACATTACAATAAAGGTCCCCAAACAGGTTTCCAGCGAAAGGAAAAAGTAACATTTGAATTAAGTTTAAAAGGTCCATTTTTTTCTTTTATTTTTTTCCTGCAAAAATACAAACAGTAAAATAGTTTAGAAAGACCTCAATAACATTTCTTCATTTCCCCTTTTCTGGAACCCAAAATTAGGAACTCTACTGAATTCCCAGAAACGATCTCTTTCTTCTCTAAGCTTCACATTTTTATGTTCATATTGGGATTTTAAATCTGTTTCCTGGATCCATGACCTTGGCTGTCCCTGGCTTCTATGCCTTTGCAAAGATCCATGTCTGGGACCATTACCCCACCTTGCTGAATAAACCGCTTTACTTCTAGCCGTGGTTCTGGGATACTTAGAATCTCTCTGTCTGTTGCCATTAGTTACCACACAATACCTGGCAATATGTGAACATCCCCCGCACGCAAAGCAACGAATAGCTTGTCTCCCTGCACAAAACCTTCTCTGGGCACATGGTGATCGGCCTTGCTGCCCAACACTAGCCATCCTAGCATGACTAGATCCCACACCACTATCTGAATGGAGTACTTTTACCACAGACTCACGTGAGGTATCCTCCGCCATTGCACCAACATTCCCAACTCCAGGGTCAGACAAATTGTCCATCTCTATCCCTGAGTCGGTTTCAGTATCTGACCCAAAGTCCTCAGACTTCTCCATACTTACCGCACAATGTTCAGCTTCTGTCCTGCTGCAGGGACCAGACAATTCCCTTACAGCCTCCTGTGCATGCGTCGAGCTTTGAGACAAACATTCATTCTCCTTGCATAGCTCAGTATTAGACCTCACAGTACATTCATAATCTGTGCTGGCTTCAGCTGCCTGCTGGACAACAAGAGCTCTCAATTTATCCATTTCTACTTTTAAATCTTCCATCTCTCCTTCCAAACTCAGCTTCAGCCTACAAGACTCCTGAAATTTATCAGCTATCCAACCAGCAGCAAAAATCAGAGCATACTTTCCTTTCCGTTTGCGGAACTTTCCGTTACCTATAAGGTTTGTTACACAATTCTTGGCCTCCCACCAAGGGTCAATAGATCCCTGCATAGCTTGAACAATGGCCGCCGTGTGTTGTACCTTAGCTACTTCCTTAAAAATGCTTTCCATTGTACAGGAATACAAACACTACAATGCTTACTACGAAAAAGACACTGCCATCAATCTCTATGAGTTGTCCCAATACTTTTGGCACAGAACTACAAAGCACCACCCTCCTACACTGTAGTACCCGTATTCACTATACCAATCAATTACCCTGAGAGATACAATTCAGTGTAACAGCCACAGATATACAAACATTAAGCAGAATCATTAACCATCACACAATGATTCCCCTATCAGGCTGGTCACTGGGCTATAACATAACTGAACACTCAAAACAAAATCAAGCCGTACATAGAAAAGTTACAAAAGAGACAAAAATAACTTCAGGACAAAAACTAACATTTGAGGCAAAAACAAACTAATCGCTTTCCATAGACACCAAAACTAAAAGTGAATCAGCTCCATCTAAAACTGAATTCCTTGTTAAAAAAACTGCAGCACCAAACTAACCAAGATGGCTGCCAAAGCACATTTTTTCACACAAAGGTAAGATGGCTGCCAGGCCGCATGGGTTTTTTCACACAAAGGAAATCAAAGATGGCTGCCAAGCAGCATGGTTTTTTTCACACAAAGGAAGACCAAGATGGTGTCTCCAAAATCCAGCAATAGAGAAACCAAATTAAACAAAACAGTTTCTCTATTCCCTGTGCCCCACCCCCGAAACCAGAGTAAAAACCTCCTCTGATTTAAAGGCTAACAGTATAAAAAAATCCTCTAAATGCCGTTTCTCCTGTACAACCATTAAAACAAAATTAATACAAACCAAAATCACCTCTTACAAGCATAAAAGTTACACAAATAGAAGTTACAACAAAAATGATATCCTGTACTGGTCAGCACACACGTCACAATCTCACCATACAGTCTCTGTACAATCAGCTCAGATCCACCAAAAACTACAAAACAGAAAATTACTTATCTCGTTCGTACACAAAACGAGCAAAATCGTTCTTTTATCAAGCAGAAATTTCCTCAACGCAGGAGACAAAATTACACCTTACTTTCTCTCCTTTTTTCTTCTGTGCAGAGGAAAAATCTGTTGGTTCCTTGTTTAGCTGACTCGCCATATGTTTTGGAAATTAATCTACTATCAATTCCCTAATGTAGTTTGATCTGCTGTACTTACAAGCAGCTCTGCCATCCCTGATATACGTACCTGAACCCGCGCAGTAAAGAGACACAGACACCATCACGTTGTTTCTACCTGGAGTTCATCTGACCACCTCAGCCAAGAGCCAAGTCCAAAGTGTGCTCAATCCCAAGTGCGCTCCTGGCTCATGGTGAGCCTCATTTATTACACAATAGGACAACGCCCAGTGGCTGGCTGTATAACAGAAAAACAAGTTTGTCCAGTAAATACATTTACATATCAAAAGGACAGAGGTGTGGACTAGAATGTCAGACCGGCCCCCTGAGGTGTGGCTTGGTTTTAAAAACCACATTCAAATCCAACACAGGGAGACAGATGACAACTTATAAAAAAAACACACATCCTAGACTATAATGTCCACATAATAAAATTTCCACAACACCAGTGACACATATAGAGGGAAATATCACACAATGGATGCACCCAGTGACATATATAGAGGGAAATATCACACAATGGATGCGCCCAGTGACACATATTAAGAGGAAAATATTTTCTAAACATACAAGAGAAAAACAAAACACATGTAAGATATCAGCAACATCAAATAAATACAATAAGGACATGGCATTTTTTGGTGTTAGTGGCCCTTTAGGCTAGTGCCAGAAGACCACACTATGTGCACCCGTACTGATGTGCCTTCCAACGCCCATTGCAGCGTTGTGACGTTTCGATGGGGCTGGCCACACATAGCAGGCGCACGAATTGCATGCGCTAAAGTGGACGTACTGAAACCCTCCTTGTTGAAACGCTACCACACAAGTTCCACGGGGCTGCAAAGCGTGATCCTCCATAGGAGGCACTGCTTTCAGCGAGCTGGCCACACGGGCGTAAGAGGGGAAGGAACATCCACTCACAGACGTTCCTTCAGCTCTGAAAAACGCTCGTCTGATCGCAGGCTTAATGTGTACCCAGCTGCATCTGACCTACAGTTGTGTTCAAAATTATTCAACCCCCACTGAAATTGAGTGTTTTGGCCAGTTTGACATTGATTTTGATCATTCAGTCATCTTGCTTACAATTAAATCAAAGAGGCACGTGTAGGTCAGACAAATATAACATAACATTTATAATGAAATAACCACAAATGTCTTTTCTGTGCTCACATCATTATCAGTTTTATTCAACCCCCAAGTGACATTCAATCTTAGTACTTAGCTTTTAAACATGAAGCATAGCTTGACACAAGTGTCTTGCAGCGATCTACGCGTATCTTCGCCCATTCGTCATGGGCAAAAGCCTCCAGTTCAGTCACATTCTTAGGCTTGCGCACTGCAACTGCTTTCTTTAAGTCCCACCAGAGGTTCAGTCAGTCAGGTGACTGCGATGGCCACTCCAAAATGTTCCAGCCTTTAATCTGCAACCATGCTCTAGTGGACTTGGAGGTATGCTTGGGATCATTGTCCTGTTGAAAGGTCCAATGTCTCCCAAGCCTCAGGTTTGTGACGGACTGCATCACATTGTCATCCAATATCTCCTGGTACTGAAGAGAATTCATGGTACCTTGCACACGCTGAAGCTTCCCTGTACCTGCAGAAGCAAAACAGCCCCAAAGCATGATTGACCCCCCGCCATGCTTCACAGTAGGCAAGGTGTTCTTTTCTTCATAGGCCTTGTTCTTCCTCCTCCAAACATAGCGTTGATCCATGGGCCCAAACAGTTCTAATTTTGTTTCATCAGTCCACAGAACACTATCCCAAAACTTCTGTGGTTTGTCCACATGACTTTTGGCATACTGCAGTCGACTCTTCTTATTCTTTGGAGACAACAAGGGGGTGCACCTGGGAGTTCTGGCATGGAGACCTTCATTACGCAGTGTGCGTCGTATTGTCTGAGCTGAAACTTCAGTAGCCACATCTGACAAATCTTTTCTCAGTTCCTCAGCAGTCACACGGGGACTTTTTTTCACTCTACGCTTCAGGTAGCGCGCAGCAGTCGAAGTCAGCATCTTCTTTCTGCCACGACCAGGTAGCGTTTCAACAGTGCCCTTTGCCTTGAATTTGCGAATGATGCTTCCTATAGTCTCTCTTGGTATGTTTAACATCTTTGCAATCTTCTTATAGCCATTGCCCTTCCTGTGAAGAGTAATCACCTCTTCTCTTGTCTTCCTGGACCATTCTCTTGACTTCACCATGTTTGTAACCACACCAGTAAATGTCTAGAAGGAGCTGAGTATCAGTCATTTTAAAGCTGCCTAATTGGTGCTTAATATGCTTTATTGCTGCTCCGTGACATCCACAGGTGTTTTCAATACCTGATTGAAAACACTTGAATGAACCTCTGTTCTTCAGAGTGGTAGTCTTTAAGGGGTTGAATAATTGTGTCAATGAAGAATTCACAAAAGAAACATTTACTACTGTATTACAAAACCAATTGATGTCATTTTAGTTGCATATGGTTCTTTAAAAAGTCCTTGTAGGATTTCATTCTGAATACAATTACAAATGTACACTAAATTCCCTAAAACCCTTTACAGTATTGGGGGTTGAATAATTTTGAACACAACTGTAGCTTCTTCACATAGAGTCCATACCAGCGTGGAGATCCTCCTGTGTCTGGGGACTTAATGCATTGTTCTACAAAGTGGAGGACGTGGTGTCACAATTCAGATGGCAGGTTTGCGGGTCAAGCCCACTATGCGATGAAATGATAAACAAAACAATATTTATTCAACACCATAAGAATACTATACTGTAAATGAAGGAACTGGAAACAGGAAAAGCAAGGTGACAGGACCAGGGAATCAGATTAGAAGAAAACACAAGATATAGGAATAAAATTAAACAGAAGCACTAAACATAAATGAACAGAAAAAAAAAAAGGAAAAAAGTCTTTTAAATAAATGAAAGGGTTTCCACAGCAGAATTACAGGAGCAGGCAAAGGCGTAGTCAGTATACCAGCAGATGGTTCAGTTATACATAGGCCTCAAAATTTCAAGTCCCAAGCTACTAACCAGGCCATAAGAGTTACTCGGCACCAGTTGCTCCACCTAACCCCTACCCAGCCCTTAACTCCGCCCCTAAACACACACCCTTAAATGAGCTTAAAAAATTTATTTAGAATAATTTTATAAAAGTGTAGAGTTACAGAAATCACATTAATACCCAGACATCAGTCCCCAGATACATGTATACCCAGTCTGCAGACCCCCAGTGTGAGTAGAGCGAGGATGCAGGGAAGCTCCTCGCCACCCCCCTGCCAGTGACAGAGACGAGCTGGTTCAGGTTAGGCAGCTGTTCCCTGCCACCGTGCAGCCTGGGGAAGGGGGGGCTGCACGGCGTCACTGCCGGAATACACAGCACAAAATAATGTCTTGTGCTGCCTGCGTGTGCATTTCCACTCGCCTTCATTTCTACTCGCCAAATGCGAGTGGAAATTTTGAGCCCTGGTCTATGATACAAAGTAGGGGTTCGGCAACAGATGATCAATATAAGGGTTCAGGAACAGATAGGAGAGCAGAGGAGGCCATTGCAGCTTTAGGGACAGACTGGTAAGCAATGCAAAAGCAAACCATTGTGGGGGCTTTGCCGTTTTATGGAGAGATGCAGGCTTGATGAGGTGCACCTGCACGTCTTGCAGGCTGGAGATGAAACTGAAAAGATATGGAGGGGTGGATTCAGAGAGTCAAGAATGAACCAGCACCGGGTTTGTTCCTCCTGCGGCGCCGGCGACTGGATATGTGACACGTGGGGTCATGTCCCCTCAGATGTGGCAGTAGAACTTTTCCTAGAAATACATTTTTTCTACTCAATAAATTATCTGTCCTCAGGAAGGGACATCCATTCTTGTCTGTAAACTAAGGAGACTATTAGATCACATCTGCTTCTTGCCGGCCCATTCCTCTACTTCATTCAGATCCTCCTGCAGAGACGTGACGTCCTGTTTTGACTGTATAAATGTTGCCCAAATATGCGTAATCTGCAAACACAGTCGCATGACTGTCAACCACCCGGATCACTGATAAAGAGCTTGGACAGACCCTGAGGATGCCACTCACCACTCGTGTCCAACTGGAATGTTTGATAACCGGCTCAGCGATAGAATTGCTGCAATCTGTCAGAGATAGTATCAGGTAAGAAACTTATACGAGTGTAGCGCTGCTTTAAAAAGACTGTTCTGCTGCATTTAATTATTATGGCCACTAGGGGGAACCTGTGTATAACAGATGGAAAGGGCCATGCTGAAAGACAGGGACATTGTTAAAATATGCTGCACAATACTGAACTACACCTTCCATCATACTTTACGGCGGATGCAGGAAGTGGGTGGGGAAGAGAGAAGCACATCCGCAGCCTCGTTCGAAGAAGAGCCAGTGTGAGCCGAGCGACGAAAGGTGGAAGACGCACGTGAGACTGCCAGAGATTGAGAGCAGGCGCTGCCTTGCGGGTGCTGGGAATCAGAGACAGTGCTGGCGGAGACCTATCAATATATCGCTGAGAGGTTTTGCACAGACACAAAGTTCCGGTTTGGACCCCGAGTAAGGAGACCGCGATGATCCACTGGGAGTGCAGTAGGCGGTAGTTCTCGTTGCAGAAATCGGACAAGCAGGAGAAGCGGATCCGGTGGCACAGAGTTCCAGTATAATCCAGCGGAGAGACATCCTTGATCGGGCAGCGGAACAGATTGTCCAGCGGATGGGTGAGAGGCCTTCCAGGCCACAGTTCAAGTTTAACGAAGCACGCTGCAGTATTGTTTAAATCTACAGGGCCCCAACGTGACTAGTCGAAGATTTGCTCAATCCATTCACTGGACAGTTGAATACAGTACCCGGGTACCTGAGGTCACACACACACCTTTTTGAGACATTACTTTCACGGGACTTACACTCCAGAAACGAAGGGGTTAAACTTTTCTTTTACCGCCGCGTGTTTTCCCACGTTACGAAATCCTGTTGCTCATATACCGTGTTCACATTATATATGCCGCTTTATTGGGATCAGTAAAGTATAAAATCTATAAAATCCACAACAGTGCTGGTGTATATTTATTCCCTAGTGCGGTGAGACTAACCCGAGGTTAAATTCAGCGGCTCCTCCGGGAGTGAGCGCTACACAAGATATAAACAACAACAAATTTATCTTGTTTGTATTTCTCAGAAGTTCTTGTAAATTCGTTTTAATTGTACTTGTTTTAGTTCTAAAAAATAAAACCAACCAGCTTAGATAAAAAAAAAATATATATATATATATGTGTACAGAATGTGGGAGCACTCACGGTCTTATAGAAAATAACTAATTTTAATGGTTCCACATTAAAAAATCTGCAACGTGTCGGCTCACTAACGAGCCTTAATCATGGATAAGAACAATAATGGAAAACACATACTTTTATAGTAAATACAAATAAACTACTCACCAACCGTGTATCGCGCTGCCTCCGACCACGTCAACCCGTCACCCGGAAATGACGTGTCGTAACTGGCTTTGTGCGTTCATACTGGCGTGGTTGCTTCCTGCTCGCATTGCGTGAGTCCAGTAGTTATGGCAACCTGATACAGAAATAAAGCTTGTAACACAGCGCTCGATGGAGGAGATATAACAACGGGTGATAAACCCAAATCCTATATGTACACAATAGATTAAACGCTAATACATAGGGTACATAAGCCTATAATACAAGTTAATACGTGCTGTAAAGTGGATGATAACGTAAACCACCTTTGAATGTATGAATTTAATAAACTACAATGTTGTAATAAACAATAATGATGATGTGAGCATAATGAATGGTAAAATGTGCTATGTAAGACAAGGTAACCGTGATGTAATGCACAGTGACTGTGTGTGCGGTGGAGAATGAGAAAAATATAATAAAGATGAAAAAAAAGTGAAAAAAAAAAAAAAAAAATTATCAAAAAAGAAAGAAAATCCAAAATGTGTGAAAAGAACTGAGTGTGAATAAAAAATATAAATGTAAGTAGATATGGTGTATGAGTGTGTGTATGAATGTTAAAATATGCAAATGTAAATGTGAATGAATAAGAATAAAAAAGGTGTTAATGGCATGTATGCCTGAAAATAAAAAAAGTGATCAATAGACATATGGTTTAGCGACTGTGAAGAAATGATGTATATGAGATATACTCATTAAGTCCTTGAGGAGCAAGCGTATTCAAGGTAGATATCCAGAAAGTCTCTCTCTGTAAAAGCAATTGTGACCGGTCTCCTCCTCTAGTCAGAGGTGGGACGTGGTCAATGGCAATAAATTTGAGGGTCGGTAAGGAATGTCGTAGTGCCAAAAAATGTTTGGCAACTGGCTTCTCGGTATGTCCATCACAATATGCCGGATTGATGGCGGATCTGTGACCTCTTATGCGATCAGGAAGTATCAAATCTGTCTTACCCACGTAAGACAGTCCACAGGGGCAGGTGATGAGATAAATCACATACTCAGTTAGGCACGAAATCCGGTGCCTGATGGTAAATCTTTTGCCAGTGGAAAGATGTACGTAGGTAGCACCTGGAGCCATGTGCCTTCAGGTGACGCACCCAAGACATCGGAAGCAACCCTTCTTCTGTAAGGGGTTGTGATGATCATAAGAATGTGTTGGATCTGATTTAACCAAAAAGGTCCTTCAGATTTACTCAGTAAATACCATTTACTTTTAATCAGTTAGTAACTAATACATAGATGGTTAGTTCACTTAATAAACATCATGCTTAAAGAAGACAATTAACATGTATTCCCAGCAGACCAGTATTTAAAACAAGCTAGTATCTTGTAGATATGTATATCTCCTTGTGCTACCTGGATCTACAAAAAGATGAAGCTATCACTAATTCTAAATAATAATAATTCTAATAATAGAATAATAATAATTCTAAATAAAAAGTTATTTAGTGAATCCTCCCCTAATAACGAGAATTTTGCTTCTAATCTTCTGCTTTTTAAGATATAGATTATAACATCCCTTCTTAATACTTCAATCACAATAGTTCTTCCAATTTTAATATATATATTTATGTATATACTGTTGCAACAAATACTTTAGGACAATTTATATCCTTATATATATCAGATGCTTCCCATATTTCTATACTACAGTTTAGAAATATGTCAGTCTCCGATCGAACAATAATCTGAGACAATCTCAGTCTATATACATTGCAAGATATATCCACATAGATTATATCTATCTCTTACATTAATCCCACTATTTGCTTTCCATACATTACCTGTCCAAGATCTGGATTCAGCGTTATTTATCAGCAGCAATAAGTTCTTTGGATATAATGTATTTTGGAGAATATGTGAGAGTATTTATAAAATGTTATCTTTTAGCATCTTTGTTTCTTTTAGCATCTCCTTGAGCATGCTCTTGTGATGAGTGATAGAGAGGAGTCAATGCATGAGAATGAAGTCCCGAGAGGGAGAAGTGAAGTGTGGTCTGAGTTAAAATGAAGAGAAGTGAAGTTGTGGAATGAATGACTGAATGCCTCTACTAATTGTGTTCTGTTTAGTTATAGAGGAATTCCACGTCATTTATTACGTACCTCTCTACTTTGCATAATGTCTCTTAGTGCATGTCTATAGGAATTCCAGAAAACTGTCAACCTATACTACACCACAAGATGGCAGTATTGCTTTTCAAATAAAATATCACAAATTGATTTTAAATTCCTTATCTCAGGGCATAGGTCAATCTCCATATCTTATTTTGAACAAAAGAACCTCAAATTCACACCAGACAGTGTGTCTCTAGTTGTCATATTTGATTTAATATTTCTTCAATTCTATCCATTTCAAAATTTTTACTGAGTACTTCTATATCAATTAACATGTCTTTACAGTTAAAACAGCAGAAAATACTTATATTCTTCAGTATACTGCTTATATAGCTATTAAATACTTCAAAAAATATATTGGAGTTACTATTATAACTGTGCTACTAAGTAATATACTCTATATTGATAAGAATATATTTTCGTGGATAGCATAAATATACTTGCATAGATATTTGTGCATATAAATTTTAAACAAAGAAAAATTTTATTTAACATAAAGACTACAGACCTATCACTTAGGCTCTGGAATATATCAAATAAAGACATCCTCCATAGTCTAGCGATTATAGTCTAACGATTATATTTTTAAAACACATTCCTCCCTAATGAGTTACCTTACAATGAACCTGTTTCTAAAAAAAATCTGAGTTCATTCTAAAACTAGGTTAAAATTGAGAAAGACTTTACATATAAAAGTATAGATATACGATTAAACAAGGTGGCTACAGGCATCCATTTTGTGTTTCTCTGAAAATACCTGACAAATCCAAGGACACGTATGTTCCTCAAATCCCATCTCTTTACTTTGTCTGGAAACGTGCCCGATGCTATAACAATATATAGATCACATCCACTAAAGCACCCTGACCTGTGCTCACACCGATGACTTCGTACAATCCAGTTACGTTTCAGGTAGAAAACATGCCGCCACGAGAGGAGACAGACAACAGATTCAACATAAACAGTATAAGTGACACGTCATCTGCAAACCGGGATTGTGTCAACAAGTCGATGTTAGGACTGGCACAGACCATTGTGAAGGGATACAATGTGGGGGAAAAAAGGTAATAAAAGTCAGTGGTGTTTTGGAGGTCAGCACTCCTGGCTCACTCCTTAGACCCCCTAGGGAATAGAAGGCCATAGCGTCTGTCTCATGGTCGGAGACAAAGATAACAGCTGGTGCCATTATAACCGTAACATATGAATCGCTCGTAGCAAACACCGGATCCCACACGTCTCTTGACCAAAAAGGTCCCCATGGGTCTTTCTCTTAGAACTATGGGAGCAGGTTGCCGCACACGCTACACACATCAGCAGAGCGTCTGCAGAGAAAAGAGGAGCCAGATAATGATCAGTGGAAACTCCGATACGGGGGCTGTGAGCTCTGTATGGCAAGGCCGGGGGTCATATCAACACATGCTTTATGTAACGCAGTGATTCCTGCCGGCAGCTCCGCTGAGAGCTCTGTATGACGAGGCCAGGGTCACATCAACACAGGGAATTAGTGGATCCTGAGAGATATATATATATAGTGGTGTTCAAAATTATTCCATTCCCACTGAAATTGAGTGTTTTGGCCAGTTTGACATTGATTTTGATCATTCAGTCATCTTGCTTACAATTAAATCAAAGAGGCACGTGTAGGTCAGACAAATATAACATAACATTTATAATGAAATAACCACAAATGTCTTTTCTGTGCTCACATCATTATCAGATTTATTTCAACCCCCAAGTGACATTCAATCTTAGTACAACATCCTTTTACAGTTATAACAGCTTTTAAACTGACTTAAATCCGATTGAGAACCTCTGTTGGAACTTAAAGAAAGCAGTTGCAGTGCGCAAGCCTAAGAACGTGACTGAACTGGAGGCTTTTGCCCATGACGAATGAGCGAAAGATACCCGTAGATCGCTGCAAGACACTTGTGTCAAGCTATGCTTCACGTTTACATAGTTACATAGTTATATAGGCTGAGTAACTATGTAACTATGTAAACGTGAAGCATAGCTTGACACAAGTGTCTTGCAGCGATCTACGGGTATCTTTCGCTCATTCGTCATGGGCAAAAGCCTCCAGTTCAGTCACGTTCTTAGGCTTGCGCACTGCAACTGCTTTCTTTAAGTTCCAACAGAGGTTCTCAATCGGATTTAAGTCAGGTGACTGCGATGGCCACTCCAAAATGTTCCAGCCTTTAATCTGCAACCATGCTCTAGTGGACTTGGAGGTATGCTTGGGATCATTGTCCTGTTGAAAGGTCCAACGTCTCCCAAGCCTCAGGTTTGTGACGGACTGCATCACATTGTCATCCAATATCTCCTGGTACTGAAGAGAATTCATGGTACCTTGCACACGCTGAAGCTTCCCTGTACCTGCAGAAGCAAAACGGCCCCAGTGTGCGCCGTATTGTCTGAGCTGAAACCTCAGTACCCACATCTGACAAATCTTTTCTCAGTTCCTCAGCAGTCACACGGGGACTTTTCTCCACTCTACGCTTCAGGTAGCGCACAGCAGTCGAAGTCAGCATCTTCTTTCTGCCACGACCAGGTAGCGTTTCAACAGTGCCCTTTGCCTTGAATTTGCGAATGATGCTTCCTATGGTCTCTCTTGGTATGTTTAACATCTTTGCAATCTTCTTATAGCCATTGCCCTTCCTGTGAAGAGTAATCACCTCTTCTCTTGTCTTCCTGGACCATTCTCTTGACTTCACCATGTATGTAACCACACCAGTAAATGTCTAGAAGGAGCTGAGTATCACAGTCATTTTAAAGCTGCCTAATTGGTGCTTATTATGCTTTATTGCTGCTCCGTGACATCCACAGGTGTTTTCAATACCTGATTGAAAACACTTGAATGAACCTCTGTTCTTCAGAGTGGTAGTCTTTAAGGGGTTGAATAATTGTGTCAATGAAGAATTCACAAAAGAAACATTTACTACTGTATTACAAAACCAATTGATGTCATTTTAGTTGCATATGGTTCTTTAAAAAGTCCTTGTAGGATTTCATTCTGAATACAATTACAAATGTCACTAAATTCCCTAAAACCCTTTACAGCATTGGGGGTTGAATCATTTTGAACACAACTGGTATATATATATATATATATATTATATATATATATATATGGAATTAGAGGATCCTGAGCTCTATATATGAGTATACAGGGAATTAGAGGATCCTGAGCTCTATATATGAGTATACAGGGAATTAGAGGATCCTGAGCTCTATATATGAGTATACGGGGAGTTAGCGGATCCTGAGCTCTATATATGAGTATACGGGGAATTAGTGGATCCTGAGCTCTATATATGAGTATACGGGGAATTAGAGGATCCTGAGCTCTATATATGAGTATACGGGGAGTTAGTGGATCCTGAGCTCTATTTATGAGTATACGGGGAATTAGTGGATCCTGAGCTCTATATATGAGTATACGAGGAATTAGAGGATTCTGAGCTCTATATATGAGTATACGGGGAATTAGAGGATCCTGAGCTCTATATATGAGTATACAGGGAATTAGCAGATCCTGAGCTCTATATATGAGTATACGGGGAGTTAGCGGATCCTGAGCTCTATATATGAGTATACGGGGAATTAGTGGATCCTGAGCTCTATATATGAGTATACGAGGAATTAGTGGATCCTGAGCTCTATATATGAGTATACGGGGAATTAGAGGATCCTGAGCTCTATATATGAGTATACGGGGAATTAGCGGATCCTGAGCTCTATATATATGAGTATACGGGGAATTAGAGGATCCTGAGCTCTATATATGAGTATACGGGGAATTAGAGGATCCTGAGCTCTATATATGAGTATACGGGGAATTAGAGGATCCTGAGCTCTATATATGAGTATACGGGGAGTTAGAGGATACTGAGCTCTATATATGAGTATACGGGGAGTTAGCGGATCCTGAGCATTATATATGAGTATACGGGGAATTAGAGGATCCTGAGCTCTATATATGAGTATACGGGGAATTAGAGGATCCTGAGCTCTATATATGAGTATACGGGGAATTAGAGGATCCTGAGCTCTATATATGAGTATACGGGGAATTAGAGGATACTGAGCTCTATATATGAGTATACGGGGAATTAGAGGATCCTGAGCTCTATATATGAGTATACGGGGAATTAGAGGATCCTGAGCTCTATATATGAGTATACAGGGAATTAGAGGATCCTGAGCTCTATATATGAGTATACGGGGAGTTAGAGGATACTGAGCTCTATATATGAGTATACGGGGAGTTAGCGGATCCTGAGCTCTATATATGAGTATACGGGGAATTAGCGGATCCTGAGCTCTATATATTCACAGGGGTAGAAAAGTGGATAGCAAATAACAAACTTTTTCTAAATACTGACAAAACGGTTACAATGCTCTTAGGAACAAAACTAAACTACACAAATTGCAAACACCCCATCTATGTGTTGGGACAAAATCAAACGGCACACTGACCACAGTCACTTCTCTCAAATACCTAGGTATGTGGTTAGACCCTAATCTATCTTTTGGCCCCCACATCGAAAAACTCTCATCTAAACTTTACCCCAAAATAGGTGCCCTGTACAGAAACAAATCCTGCCTGAGCCCCGCGGTAAGAAAGCAGATTGTACAACAAATGCTTATGCCAGCCATTGAATACGGAGATGTAGTGTATGCAGCCGCCCCGCAAACACACCTCCAGAAACTTACTACATTGTATAACTCATTCTGTCGCTTTGTGCTACAATGTAACTACATGACCCACCATTGTGACATGTTAAAAGAACTAAACTGGCCATCGCTGGAATCTAGACGCACCCTTCACCTTTCCAACCTGGTGTTTAAGAGCTTTTCTGGGAAGCTACCACCCTACCTGAATATGCTGCTTCCCCAGCAGTTCCCTCATCCTATAACCTCAGATCCAGGACCAGCACCTTACTTGCAATACCGCAATACAAAAAGAAAATGGCTCGATCCGCATTTTCCTACAGAGCACCGCAAATATGGAATAACCTCCCAGACGCCGTCAAATCTTCCCCCAGTCTAAAGTCCCTTAAGGCTAGGGACAGATGAGCGCATTTTCTGCGGCCACCGTCAAAATGTACGTCGATGCGTGCGCACGCATTTTTTCACGGAATACGCTTAAGTGGTCAGACGATGCGCAATTCTGGACGTATTTCATGACGATGGGGTAAAAAGAAGTCTAGGGAAATCCGGCTGTTTGAACGT